>LTAE01002538.1:0-23188 GCA_001647135.1 Pontederia paniculata | reverse complement strand
TAGTATATATATATATATATACTTTCTATATCGAAAAGTTGAGAGGGGCCAAGGCCCCCTCCCCCGACATTATATGTGGATCTGTCGTATTAATAAATCCGCATAAAAATATGAGAAGGGCTCTAATTTAGTAGACTCCTTATTCTTTAATATTAATTATACATTTAACAATTAAGATCATAAACCAATTTTATTTCCTTAATGGTTTTCTTCAATACCAAAATCAAGTCTCAAAATAAGGAATAAGAAAATGACCTCTCAGGACACTTTTGGCTACTGCCCATAAATATATAACATGATAATAATTCCTATAAAAATTCCATATCCAGTGGAATCTTTCATTCTTCCTTTCTCAGCAGCCCAACTTTTCCTCCACTTTAACTTTTGCTGCATTCTTCCGCTTTGGATGACGACGCGGTATCGTGGACAACGACTAGTCGCGTTCAAAGCTGTAATTAAAACTTTTACCCACCTTCATCTCCACTACAATTCCTCTCTCTCTCCTCTCTCTCTCTCTCTCCTCTTCTCTGAACTCGCTTTTTAGCTCGGGGGATAGAAAGCGGCGTCCGCAAGATACTTCTGAGGTGAGCTGAGGCGACGTGTTTGATCTCCTTGTCCTTCGATTTCGACTTAGATTTCTGACCTCGATCGGAGTTCGTCTTGCCAAAATCGCTCCTTTGTTGTGCCGTGGTTTTGTTTGTTCAAATGTCCATGTGGATTTTGATGCTGTTTGTAGAATAAAGATTGGTTTTTTTTTTTTTTTGCTTTGGTTGTGGCTTAAAAATTGGATTTTTATGCCGGCGACAGGGTCAAAATTGGATCTTGATGTGCTTATTCCCGGTTATATTTGCTTCAAGTTCGTTTTTTTAACCTGTGAGATTGTTTTATTTTTGTTCCTCAGAAGTGACGGAAGAAATATACTTTCATTTTTTTACTTGGTAATGTAAAATAGGAAAAAATAATTCACCTTTTAGTTCACACAATTGGTCCTTTCTGTGCAATCTATGCCGAGTGGAGATAGATGTCGGCACTGCTGCACATGGCTTACATGATGAAACTGAGCTGGAAATTTGTTAATTGCTAAGATATCTTTTTCTTGCAGGGTTTTGTTTGTGTGGACGGCTGACTGCCTGCTTGAAAATTAGGTCCTTCAGGTAGGCGAGGTCACATGGAGGGTGGTACTGGAACCCTTAAAGTGCTCATTTTGCATGGGAAGAGACTGGCCATTCGGGATTTTACGAGTAGTGATCCTTATGTTGTGGTTAAAGTAGGAAATCAGGTGAATTTTTAGCTTACTTTAGATTCCATTTCTCATCCTTGCTATTAGCCATGTGGCACCAACACCTCTATTTGGGTGGTTAGGTTGAGCTTAGTGGCAAATAGGTACTTTCTGTTATGAATGTTGCAAATCTGCTGATGACTCAGTAGCTCAATTTTGATGAAGTTTCCTGGTCATGCTTCTGCAATGAGAATCTCGTGGAGAACATTTTGACACTATCTCAGAATTTGATGCTTTCCTTTTATCATATCAAAGTTGTCAACATGATCATTCAACCTCTCCAGATCAATTTACTAGTGTAGTTAATATAGTCTTGAAGTAATGTTCTCTCGGAATAAGTCGAGGAACTTTACCTCGTATTCTCAGCATCTTTTTTTCCATTGTTTCATCAGACTGCAAAGACAAAAGTCATCAACAGTTGCCTGAATCCTGTTTGGAATGAAGAGCTAACATTCTCTGTCAAAGAACCACTTGGAGTCTTGAGACTGGTATGTATTCTGTGCTAAATTCAGACTTCAGATGTTAGACAGAGTCATGATACCAGAATGTTGATGTCTCTGGATGCTTTTTTAGCATTTCAATTGCAATCGTCACCATGTTGTGTCACATTGACTATTATCTCATGATCTATTTTTTGAAAGGATATTATTTCATGATCTAGCTGGCAAGAATCTATCTGGCAAGGGTAATGACAGAAGTGGCATTATCTTCAATTCAAAATAAATTATTTTCTGTACTGCACCTTTGAATAGTATGAATACCTAAATATGTTGGACATCTCAAGTGTGGGCTTTTGTTGGTCCATTGTCTTTATTGACTTCTTGATATAGGACACATCTTCTTTACGTAGAATAACATATATCATATCAGTCTACATTTTTCTCAAAGATATTATATTCAATCAATCACTTTTTTGTTCTTCTTTCTTTCTATCTTAGAGTCGCTCATTCAGCACATAAACCAGAATTTTAGCTATAGGTATAAGCTAAGTGCATCTGTGAATCACATGTTGCCCCTCAAACAGAATTTGTGAATTACATGTTCCAATCTTCCATTGTCATTTTGCCTCCTATGCATCTGCAAAAGCTGGAACTCTATATGCCTTTATCAGAACTAAGTGTTCAAGTTTGCAACCTAGATAAAAGAATTACGACATGTCGTTGAACAATTTCATCAAATATGCTACTGCTACAATCTCTAATTGAATGAAACGAGTAATTGGTCTAAGCTGGATGTGACTTGAGTTATGTCTTCTGTGATACCAGAGGAAGGACATTAACAATTGGATTAGCTGATACTCGAGATGACTCTTTTGCTTTTTTTCGTTTGAAAAGAAAACCTTTTCGCTATGTCTGCTCTACTATGTTTTCTATGATATTACATAAGGCAAATTTATTTGAGTTTTACATGTTTCTCAGGAGGTGTTTGACAGAGACAGATTCAAATCAGATGACAAGATGGGCCATGCGTTACTCGACCTTCAGCCTCTCGTCTCATCTTCAAAACTCAAACGGGCGCTGCAGCTCACGACAGGCGAGACCATTTTGAGGAAAGTAGTTCCAGACAGTGACAATTGCCTTCTAGCAGAAAGCTTTGTTACTTACACAAATGGTGAGATTGTGCTGGATGTTCGTTTGAGGCTTTGTGATGTGGAGACCGGCGAGTTATACGTCACAGTCAAGTGGAATGACCATGGAACTGCAGAAACTCCTGTTCAAAGGTCTAAGTAGCTATCATGCATACACGGTATATGTTGTGATTGCTGTTTCTTGGCCCCAGAATGTTGAAAGGATAACCAAACCTGTAAATACTGTTGCTTTTGTCAACCTTTTGATTAGCGAAATGGAGTTGGATTTATCATGTGATTCTGAAGCTGTATTGCATGTTTTTGGATTGGATTGCTGAAATGTAGCCACTCTTTCTCAAGGTGATGTAGTCCCTTAGATTTTTTTTTTCTTAAATTTAAGATAAATCTCTTCTGAACTTTGATATTGTTCCATCGTCTATATTCTCTCTTGCATTGCTGCAAACCTGTCGATATATGTTCTCTGATCGATCAGCGCAGGCTTAATAAACTTTTGTATCTATCACATTTAACTATGTCGAAACGAAGTAGAAAAGTTACACAAAGGAGAATTGTTCAGGAACCAAAGATACAAACTGCAAACCAACTAAATAGTGATACATACTAATAAGAAACTTACAAACTCAATAAGCAAATAACATGGACCTAAACAGACTCCCTAAACCTACCATGAAGACACAGATGCCAGTTCCTATGGAGGAAGCACCAGAGGCATTAGGACCTGACGGTCCCGAGGGTGATCCTGGATTGACATGCCCACGGCTACCGCCGTCGCCAGGTTGTACCCCTGGAGCCGGGCCCATGCTCGGGGCAGCAGCTTCAGGGTGCACCATGACGCGAATTATGAGCCTCTGGCCTTCCTCGCAGTGTCCTGGCACGCCACTGATGAAGTAGAAGAAACCATAGCGGTCGAAGGTGATCGTCGTGCTGCCGTCGGAGAAGGCCAGGAGAGGCTCCGAGGTGTTGCATTGGCCGTAGGCTTCGCGGTCCACCACCAACACAGAGTCATTTTGATACTTGAAATCTGCCATTGTTAAACAATATATACTCAGCTTAGAATGTAGTACAGTCCATGCATTCAAACAACTGATACTAGTCAAACAGCAGCAGATGGAGAACTTACACAGGGAGTCTCCAACGTGGAAACGATTCCTCATGGCCCACTGGTTATATGATTCAGTTTCATTTCCGGCGGGGACGACCCAACCCCTCGACCCGCCGACGTGGAACTCCAAGCCGGACGACTCCGCGGACGCCACCAGAAGGCAGGTCAAGAGGAAGAAGGAGAAGCTTTTGGCACTGGTGAAGGAAGAAGGAGCCATAGTTGATGGAATCAGCAACATCAGATCTGTGGACTCAGATTGAGATCTCAAAGGCAGCAGCAATGCATACAATGCAAATGGCAGCTCTAGTTAACTCTATGTATGTATGTGGTTTTGAAAGGGCAAAGAAATGGAGGGAATTAATAGGCAGTTAATTGGAAGAGTGGCAAGAGAACGTGAGAGCTGAGTAGTAGTTACAAGAACAACGTGCCACTACGTGTTATTGGCTCTTTTGTTCAGGGCCAATGTTGAACAAGTCAAGTAACATGAACGTGGGTAAAGAAGTTTACAATTCACATATAACTAACTATATATATAAGACTACTAGTTTTCTTATAAAAAATCATATACATATATATATATATATATATATCGATATATATATATATATATTGAATTGTATACTCATATACTTGGCACCAAAACTATGCACTTATCACAAGAAGTTGGACTTAATTATTTTGCTTGAGTTTGCACCCAGGAGTCTGTTTAACTTCAGCAGCATAAATTGAGTTGGGCCATGGCAAGAGCATGCATGTGTAGCTTTCTGCATCAGTGTTTGCAATTCTCAGGACTTGACTTGTCACTTGTGCAAAATTAATTAATTTTTGAAGTTTTTGAACATGCAATAAGTTCGTGAACCCATAACTTATTCGCCCCTCCACATTTCATTTTAATTTTGTGATGGTACCAGTCACTCTGATATAATATCATTTAATTTTAGTTTCTTAAAATAAAATATTTTCTTTAAAGAAATAAATCTATAGTCGTACATTTAACATCGGACGGTTGAGATTTGGACTCACACAATCATTTAATCCAATATCATATTGAAGGCAATTTTAATTTAGCAAGAATTTATTTTTGTCCAAATTACGAGTGGGGTTATCAAGATATTGGTAAAAAGAGATAAATAAAGGCCCAGTAATATATTTGAAGAATAATCACTTCAACACCATGTTGTAAAATCCGGCCCGGCCGGCCGATCGGTCCAGTGTCCGGGATCTAAAACGGGTCATTGGGCATTTAAAATTTGAGGTGCCAATTGGACCGTTTTGACCCGGTCAAACCCGGTCAAAACTCGGGTACCGCTCAACCCGACGAATTTGACCAACTCAGCCAAAAAAATTATATTTTTTTAAATAATAATAATAGAAGTTTAATTTATTTTTCTAGAGTTAAATAATATACTTTGTCATATAAGTAAGATTTAAAATAATTATGTTAAATAAAAAACTTAATGAATCAATCTTGCATATTAGTATTTAATAATTATCTTATTATTTATTTTGATCATTAAGCACAATTAAAAATTATGAATTAGAACTAAAAAATATCATGTTATTATAATTAATAATATGTGCTCATGTATTTTGATTTTACACTTATTTTTTATTGTAGTGATCGACATGATCACTCCATTTCTCTTACAATTTTTTTTTATATTAATTTATTAATATCCGGTTCAACCATCCGGTCCGACCGATTCGATCGGTCCGACTTGACCCGTCAAGCTATCCGGATCGATGTCCGAGTCAGGTTTTAAAATATTGCTTCAACATTTATTTATTTATTTACTTCTATTTATATCTAGTTTAATTTTCCTCATTTAAATTTTGAATTGTTTTTTAGATTTTTTTTTGTACTTATCATATATGGGTGAGGTCACCACCCATAACATTTCCTGTATCTGCAAGAAAACAATTAAAATGGGCCTAAAAATGCAACAACATGAGAGTGGTAATCTCACTCAATGGTTCAAATCAGTTAACATTTGAGTTTTGTCGTGATAGTTCAATAACCAAGGCCCAATAGTTCAAATCAATAATATAATTATCTTTCTTTTGTGGGCTATTATGATCTAAACAAATGCAAAGACATAATGAAGGAAGATGACATATGATCTAATCCAGAGTGAAACTGTTGTTTCAACATATCAAATGATGTTTTCCTCAATAACACATAATTTTGCCTGCAGGATACCAAAAAGATGCTACAATGCTGGAATATGATTCTAATCTAGAATTTGTAGATTTAGACAGCTTTTATATAAGCATTTCAAACGCATACAGGGTCAGAAGTGAACAAAGTAGTAAAGAACTCAGACTTAACAGCCAAGAGATGCAGATAAAGGAAAACTTTAACAGTTTCAGATGTAGTTTGCCTTTTGTATCATCACTTAAGACAGAGCAGTTTATATCTAATGTGATACCTTCTGAGATGGGAGTCATTTCTTCATATCAACTCAACAGAAAGAAACATGCTAATTGCTAATGATATCGAGCACAAATGAAAAGATAAAGAAATGTAGTTTGGCCCAAAGACCAGGCAGGAACATACTAAAAGATGACACTGCCATGTGAATTAAACAGCACAATCTTATGTAGATGAAGATATTGCAGAATGAATATAAGTTAATAAACTAAAGTAAACTTATGCTAGATTTTGGTTGTCAGTCTATAATCGAAAACAAACTCAAAACCTGGAGCACTAAGTTATCATTAATCTCCTTAGTAGGGTGCATCTTTTTTCTTTGGCAAGAAGCTGCAAGCAGGCTTGGTTGTCATGAGAATTTGGATTACAACATTTAACTAATTGTTCAGTGTTCTTCTAAAGACGCATAGTGTAAAAAGCACATTGCAAATACATGATCGAAAATGACGTTGAAAATTTTGATTTCATGCTGCCTTCTTCATTTCACAAGTTGTAGTTAATATCCTTGCAAACGGCTGAGGTTTACTAATATGAAATAAAACTTCTTTTCAGCTCAGAGTACTATACTATGTCCACAATCAATCCAAGTAACTTAACATAGTTAGCTGATATAACTAACTTAAATTACCCAAACAAAACATAACGAATTTAGCTCACCAGCTGAAACATCTCCACTACGACAATGCATTTTCTTTTCGTTTCAGAGTGTATTAACATCCCTGCATGAAATATTGATATTCTACAGCAGCTGAAGCATGGAATTTGACAAGCATATGATCGGCTGATAAACTTAACTTATTAATCAATAGAGGCAATTATACATATCAATACGTGAAAAGCCAAGTAAATTACAAATTACAGGAATGACAACAAAATGGCATTCTATTGCAAACCTAATCTCTATCTCTTACCAAGTTATTTATCATACCCACCAAGGGAAGGGTGCCCTTGGCCATGATTTCTAACCTCGAAGAATTTGAAGCATGTGAGAAAAGAGAAAGGCCAAAAAGAATAAGCTCCGGAAGGAACAATCTTGATGAGAGGAAACCATGCCAATAGCGAGGCTCTAAATCAAAAAAAGCATTGAAAAATCTTCTGGTGCCTTGCAAATCGAGTTTAAGCAGAACATCCATACCGAAGCAGAAAAACTCTCTTTGCCTTCTCCTATTAATAGGCCACAGGTCCTTCCAAACATGAGCAGACAGTTCACTACCTGAAAGCCCATGATCAGTACTGCCGAGAAACTGGACAATTGCATTTGCGACGATCGGGGCCGCTGCAAGGGTCCTCGCGACCATATAACCTGTAGATGGGTGAACCATTCCTGCAGTTCCTCCTATTCCAACCACCCGTTGAGGAAGAACAGGGAGTGGGCCGCCCATCGGAATCACACATCTCTCGTCCTCTTCGATGCTCTTAACTTTTATCCCCAGGTGCCTCAATCTAGCCACCATCCTTTCTTGTATGTCCTCCATTTGCAGCCCTGGACGAGCAACTAATGAAGTCTCCTCCAGGAATATCCTTGTAGATGAAAATGGCATGGCATAGAGAAATGTTGGAATTTTACTGTTTCTCTCTTTCAATGCTGAACCCTTACTCAGATGTGAATCCCTCCAATCCATGAACACCATCTTGTCCAAATCAAAAGGATGTTCTTCCACTTCTGCCAGAATACCATAAGCTACCTGGTAACCGGGATTGTATGGCTTATCATACCGCACAAGGCATCTCGAGAATCCGGTGGCATCAAGAACAATAGTTGCCTGAATTCTGACTCCATCATTGCAGATCAGTGTCGATTCCTTCTCCTCATGGATGACCTTAACAACTTTGGCCTGGTGGAACCGAACGCCATTTGACAAGCACTTCTGCATCATCTTGGACTTGAGCTGCTTGCGATTGACTCGAGCATAAGGTCTTCCGAGAATCTTCGTGTTCACCTCATCGAGGTAAACTACAGCTCCCGGCCAGGTAGCATCAAGGCAGTCAAGAAGATCCATGGCCTCAAACTCGTCTACCCAGACACCATAATTGTTAGGCCAGATAAGCCTGGGCGAGGGGTCAATGCAGCAGACGGAGAGACCTGCCTCAGAAACCTGCTGAGCGACGGCCAGCCCCGCAGGGCCGCCTCCGACAACGACAAGATCCAAGGTGACAGCTTTTGAAGGGTCGTACAAGGGGAGGTCGAATTCGAGGTTCTCCTTCTTGACCTCTGGAACCAGTTCAAGTAATGCGGTGCTGCTCGCTCTGGCAGCACCACTTTTGGGGAATTTACTGTGATGCTTCCTGCGAGAAACACCAAATCGATTGCCCTGCAGCTTCGGCAAGGCGTAAAGGCCGCGCCTTTCGGAGCAACCATGAACAGGGTGAAGCAACTCAAGCCTACTGTGTATTCGGAGGAGGGTGTCCATAATCTGTACACAAAGTCGAAGCCTTTTCTGCTACTTCAGATTTGTGTGTTACAGAAATCTCCAACAGACAAATCAACAAAGGCGATAGAAGCAAACAAGATCAGATTTTGGATGACAAGCTCCTGAAGGAAACCCTCAAAAGCAACCAAATCCTCAGAAACTACAACAACATCTCAAAAAATCCCAAGCGAAATTGGGGTTCATCTCCGCAAAAGAAACTGAGCTTTTCGACGATGAAGAAGCAGAATTACCTGTTAAGGAAACAAGATTCAGAGGGTATCAGGAGATAAAGACGGGTGACAGAAGCAATTCGTGCCAAAGATTCGAACTTGTGGATTGGGGAATGAGAAAGCTCACCAGCGGAGAGAGGAGAGGAAGCATTGGGGGTGTGAGGATTTGGAAGGGTGCAAGTGGAAGCTGTGAGGTCCATGAGAGAACAAGAGGCCCATAAATATCACCAGCAGCTTACCCGTTTCACTTGCTGGTACTGTTAAATAATGCTTTTAACATTTTTTTTTAAGGTTAGAACTCCATCCGTTTTCAGAGTTACTAGCATCTGACTAATTTAGTGTTGGACGGGTACGACGAAGGTAGATCCTAGCAAAAGTGATCTTTTTGAGAATCTAACCCGTCGATTTTCAGAGCTATTAACACCTGACTAATTCAGTGTTCGGACGGATAGAGTTACTAGCATCTGACTAATTCAGTGTTGGACGGGTGCGATGAAGATAAATCCCAGCAAAAGTGATTTTTTTGAGAATTTAACTCGTCAGTTTTCAGAGTTATTAACACCTGACTAATTCAGTGTTCGGACGGGTGTGGCGAAGATAAATCCTAACAAAAATAGTTTTTTTGGGACGAACTCGGGGCTACTAGCATCCATCCTTTCAAGGCACAATCCCGCTAATCAGCTTTTAGCATTTTTAACATGTCGCCGCCGAAGGCAGCAAAATAAGCAATAATTGAATTTTTTGTGTGATACGTAAGATTTCTTGACATTCACGTGGCATCTTTTGGTACGTTCTCATAAAAAATGCATTTTTTTTTGCTGTCAAGCTATTTGAATTTGTTAGTTGAATAGTTATCCTTGAAGTGGTGGAGTTTTAAAAAGGTTTCAAATTTAAATTTTCTAAATATAATTTTTTTTTATTGAGAACTTTACTTATCATTATTAAATGTTTGAGATGTAGAATAGTCAAAATTATTAATATCGAATAGTATGAGGATAACTCTAAAAAAATAGATTAAATATATTAAGTAAGACTTCATTTATTTTGATAAAAAAATGTATTAATAAAAATAGATATATTTATAGAAAAATAATTCTTAAAAGATCATTTATTTTCATGCGTTTGATAAATGCTTATTAAATATAAAAGAAAAGTGATATTGAAAATATAAATTAATAAACGTTGTGGGAGAAAAAATAAATTATATTTGAAAATTTATATTTCATTTTTCCAAAAATTTTTAACTTACTTTTACTATTAATAAAAAAATACATTTCAGTTGACCAACATTTTTTATGTTACCAAATAGCAGAGAAAATTGTTTTCTTAAAAAATATTTTCATTAAAACAAATAGAGAAAATTAGTATGACATAATTTTAAATAATATACAGATGAATGTGTTATTGCAAAGATTGAATTAATTTAATAATTATGATCAGCAAAATTAACATTAACTGATAATTGCTGGATCAATTTCGAGGTGAATTAATGTAATACTTTATTGTGAAGTGATCTATTATCAAGCGATACCTATTAAAATATGACAAAGAAAACTTATGATGCATTAGTGCACTAGTTTTGATTAAAATTGTTTACTCTCATTTCTTTTCAAAAAGTATGATATCATAGGATATGTTTGACTTAGCTGATAAAAAAATATATGATAAGCATTCATAAGAATATTAAGTACTAATATTTATTTTAAAATATAAAAAGTTACATGTTTAAATAAAAGTACTAATAATAGTAATAAATAGTTGCAATACTAATTAAAGTAAATATTGATTAAGATATTCTTATGATAATAATATTAAAAAATATAAATAAAAAAGTAATATAGTTGGTTGAAACTAATAAGTCAATAATTTTAAAAATAAGTAAGAAGATCCTGCTTATTTTTTTTAACTTATAAATAATTACATAATAATTTATAAGTATATATTTTTATTTATCAAATATAAAAATTGTTACTTCTAAGCTAAGCCAAAGAGATCCTAACATCTGGTGAAATTGTAGCACAAAGAAGAAAAAAAATCCAACGTATACCTTATTCTAGACCTCTCAAAATCTTTACCAAGGTTCTATAGAATTATTTTATTAAAAATATTAATGTTAATTTTTGTCTTTGGATCAGAAGTTTATTAGTTTCAATTATTAATTCAATCTGATTAGTGACCAAACCAATTTGTAGAATGGGATCTGATTGCTACTTCTTGTGTCAACCTGTCACTTGTCCTTGTGCTTTCGGTGGTGCGTTCAATCCCCAATTTCCACTCTCCACGTCTTAATTTATTAGCCATTAATGCCACAGTCCTACTAAAATGCACCTTCTTTTTTAGTAGCATCCCCATATTAATATAGAAGAGTACAAATCAGCCCACTTTGTCTATAAATAAAAATATTTCACTCTCACTAATGAAACTATTACATTTATTTTCCTCATTTTTCCCTATTTTTATTTTACGTATTAAACTATGAGTCTACCTTAGAACAGGAACTAGAAAAGGTCAGCAAGTGCAGTGTCGTCAGTCTCTCTGACAGAAGGAAGTGGAGCACCAAACCCCACTAATTCTATTCTAAGTCAACAATACACCCAAAGTTATTCCTGTTCCCATAATTCTCAGTCAAGTTACATGGTGACAACAAGCCCCTAGTTGTTGCCCATAAAATGATAAGATTGGAGAGGTCAACAAGACACCTAAAAAGTGAAGGAAAATTCGAGATTAGAAATAAAAGATCACAAATCAAAATACAAAAAAATAGAGGACACACGTAGATTTACTCCGGATCATCCTTGAGTTAGAGCTACGCCCTACAAAGATATTTTATTATTATTATTTTTATTACAATCGCTCATCATCACGTCTAAAATATGAGCAATATATATAGATTTCAAATTAGTTCAACAAATAGATAATTTCTTAATCCGCACCATTTGGGTCTGCTAAATAAAAGTTCAAACTTGTTTAGATTTCGGGGGCAGCCAATAAAAGTCCAAACTCGTTTAGGTTTCGGGGGCGCTGCCCCCCGAACCCCTACCCGCTCACCGACGAGCAGGGTGAGGGTGGTGCCCCCGAATCCTTCCTTTCCGCACGCAAGAGTCAAATGTCGTTGAATAATATTTTAATTCCTCTAAACTCAAGTGGGCATACCTTATGTGAGAAACAAGAGACCCTGAAATATTCGCCAACTCCAACAAAAAGTTCATGTTCCCGTAATTATGGTGACAACAAATGTCCATAGTTCATTGTGCTCCTAAAAGAATGGTAGCATATCAAATCTGAAGGTTCACATGCATGTTTTTTTCCTTTTTTTGTGCCCAACAAGTCCATTTTAGCCTAAAAGATGAACATTATGCTACTGCTCAGAGAGATGTCAAAAGCATCACCTCTCATACATGTTTCTCTTTTTTGCCCAACACATCCATTTTAACCTTAAAAATGTTATGCTACTGTTCACAGAAATGTCAAAAGCGTCACCTCCCGAGCTTTTTCCATTGATATGCTCAAAGAATCAATCAATGGAGTGCCAATCAAATCCTGAACTGAATGGACAACAATTTCTTCATTCATGACACCCACACCATGCATCCCAGTAAAATGACATGAAATGGGTTTCCACAAAACAGAAAGGTAAAGAAGCCAAACCTTTGCTACATGCGAGGTGATGGCTTGTCTCAGAATACCAAGAAATGGGATCTGAACAGACTTCCATGCATGCTGATGATATCACGGCCAATTTGGTAAAAGCAGCAACTGACAAAACATTGGAAGCTTATTTCAGACGACACAAGAGCAACAATTTTAGTTCTCAGCTACATGTAATATGGAGTCTAATGCAGTATCTCAGTATTAATCTGTTATTTCAACAAGTACTTAGCAGGCTTGCAAAATAACTTTAGCGTTCTTCTAATACACATGAAAAGAAATTGTATCATAATTTCATCTGTCATTGGTTTTCCAAAAGATAGAACCACCATGTCTTCTATCTTTCCCACCAACATAATGACACACATGTATGAGTTACAATTATAGGCCATGACCCAGAAGTCCACAAAAGTGCTCATTGAGCAGCCAATACAAAACAAATTGAAAGTTTTCTTTGTGCAGGGAGTTCCAAAAGTGGATCAAATACTTCTCCAAGAACTTGGATAATACAAACATATTTAATGTGCCACTTGACTCTTTCTTCAAAAAAATCTGTGTGCAAAAATTGTTTGAGTTAATAGAGTTTCCTAGTTAAAAAAGTATTTAATATAAGAAAGAAAATATTCATAAAGATAATGAGGCCCGAGCAAAATGGGCCGTGTATATCGTCAACAATGTTGACACCAACAAATAGCTTCATTTATTAGAACAAAAGATAAAGAAGTGAGCCAACCTGAATACAGTTTGCTGATTGACAAGATTCTTATATATTCAATTTCCTCCAATCATCCTCTCCATTGCAAGATATCTTTCTCGTCTGCTTCAAGCCTTCGATGTAGATTCTTTATGTGTTCAATGAAATCATAGCACAACCTTTGTAATTTCTGTGCTCTTTCATATTCTCTACTGTTCTTGTATGCCAACCTCAGCTTACTCTTGTCTTGTTGGACTTTTGCACATTTCTTGGGCAACATCAAGCACACATCAAATATTAGTATAGATAAAACAGCTCATTTAATGAACAAAATGGATACAAATGTAAACGAAATAGTGAATTGATTACTGCATTACTGAGGATGGAAGCCTTAAATGACAAGATTGAGACACAACATCAATTTTTTATAAGATGAATTTAGAACAAGTAGATATTAGATCATAATGTGAGGTCAATGATTGCAGTTAAGGTCAACAAAAAGCACAACTTCTTATAATTCCTAATATGTAAAAATGGATTAATTATAAAAATATATGAAATGTACTTAACAATAGTCTTACGAAATGAGGTGCATTTGACTTATCGTGTGCTTCCATTCAAATCCAACATAATTAAAGAACAAGGCTATCAACAAATATCTGTCGTCGTGTGCATACCAGACAAAATCATCATGATATACCCTATATCTTCTCAAGGGTGATCTTCGACTGGTTCTTTTTTTTATCAAGCAACGGATTCGGGTCCATAACCATGGGTTCCACATATAGTCAACATTTCAAGAATATGAGACAAACTCAGATAGTCTTAGATGTTGCTTTTGAAAAGATAGAAAATAGCATTAAACCAAACTTATATAAGTACTCAACAATTCTTTTTACACGATGATAAATGTATCCATGTCTTCAGGTTGTTGGCTTCTTTTAATGTCGGCACTAGTCTACAACTATTAACATAGTCATTATCCTGCCCAAGGCATTGGAAAGTGAAAAAAGAAAACACAGCTTATCAAGATTTACATTTGGCTCGTGGACAATAACTCTAACTAAAGAGCACATGTGCAGCTTGCCCTCTAACAAAGAACATTGCAGAATCCCCACATTCTCTCTAGTTGTGAAGAGATCCAAGCGTTAATTTATGAGTATAATCCAAATAGATGAAAATCCAAATTAATGTTAACTGGAAAGGAGAAGAAATTGAACTAACCTCGCATCCGAGGCTTGGACCGTCAGATTTATGAATCCAATCTTCCTTAATTAACCACGGACTGCACAAAAATGAGAACCTTAAGCCTTCAAATTACATTTAGCTTCGTAAGGGAGAATGCAACTTTTTTTTCAATAAAATATGCAACATGAGATTGCTAACAGAGCTGAAATGTGAATGAACAATGTCTAGCATTAAGAAGAGAGAAGAATTTCTACCTTGCATTAAGAAGGTATTAGCAGTTAAAGCTGAGTTTAATGGTCCGTATTCATTTCAAGGAATAATTTATTTCCATTTAAACTAATTAATAATATCTTTCTAAGTAATTAACCAATAATAACTTTGGTTTGATGAATTATACTAGAAATTTTATAGGATGCATATCCTATAGTAATTATTCTTCAATAAGTTCGCAAACTGCATGACTAAATCAATGTTGACTATTGAAGCATTGTTCCTCAATTTCATTGTGCTAACCAATGTCCTTGATAGCTTTTTTTTCCTCTCTTATCTTGTTGATCACACAAAGCATAACTATTGCCAAAGCAACGACATTTAAAAAATGAAATAGGAAAGGTGAAATGTTTTTTTAAGTGGTGAAATCGTTTTATAAGGCATTAAGCATCATATTTTGCTGTATAAGACGTGTTAAAAATACCCAAAAGCATTTACAAGGATTATATGTCTAAGCATTCTTATTAACAAACAAGTACGCACAAAGCCACTACGGGTATTTGCATGTTAAAGGGTCGTTCCAGGAACAGAAACATGATTTCTCAAGAACATGGTGTTCCTTTTTGGTATTCTTATTTTTTGTTTAGATGAGAAATTGATGTTGGAGAAGTTTTTTTTTTAGAAGTGATGTTTCAGAAGCTAAGAACTTATTGTTCATGAAATGAGAACATGAAAGAGTAAAATAAAAAAAAGGATCTCCTAGAAAAATATAAGCGAAATATTTTAATAATTTTACAAGAATTAAGTAAGAGAAATTACAATTCACCCAAGGGGAAAAAATAAATAAAAAAAAGTAATTCATTATGATAATATAATAAAAAACAAATTATTTGTACAATGAGTTTAATAATACCGAAATATTACTAAACTAATACTAAAAATGAATCATGCTAAAGTTCTTATTATCTTAATACACATGTTTTTTTAAATAATAATATAATGTTATCGTTTTTTGGGGTCATAACATATATTTAAAACATCTAATGTCGTTAGAAAAAAATGTCAAAATGGTGTTCCACTACCCATAACATTGTGTTCCTAGGGCACCAAGGAACATGGTGTTTTCTACGGGGACACCAACTTGTGGGGCCCACCGCCATATCTGTAGTTATTAATGGGAACAACACCTTATTCCGGGTCCCACAGGCCCTCTTTTGAAGAATTTATAAGAACAATACCGTATTCCGGATCTTGTTCCTAATCCAAATTACTCCTGTAGGTACTGGAAACATGGAATACAGACCGCCGTCACAAATAAGATGCCCATAAGATTTGTTCTCCATCGTTTGAAAAATGGAGAGTAGAATTTGTGATAGAAAACAGTCTACTACAAGCTCCATCAAAATGGGGAGCAAAACAAAGTTCCTGAGGAAAACGGTCTTGACACATAAACTTACAATTCATAACATAAAACATACAAGAATCATAGTCCATAACTGCAGATGAAGGTCCAACATCACAATATTGTATAGGTACATCTTGAGCAGCTCACCATACAAAGTATAAGGATTGAGAATTAACTAAAATATGTGCATACTATCTATGATTATGTGATCAATGTTATAATTAACTTCAGCTTTAAATAATGTTTATGAAACATAAATCTAATTGCTAAAACTGAAGTCGTACACTTTAAGTGTGAATTTAATTGTTAATGAAAGCTATGGGCATTGAGGACATGTAAAGAAACTATGGAGTACCCATTTAGGAAACAACATAATTATTGTAATCATATCAATTCTTTTCAGGATAAAATGATAGAGCTATGACAGGTTATAAATAGATGGATGTAACTACATACTTTCCTCTTGTGGATGTCACAATGCACACAGGATTAAGTAAAAAGTCAAGCAACTTGTTAGCACGTTCTTCACTTTTTACGAAGATTTTTCCACAGCAACGATTAGGCAGGAAACTGCTTGAGAACTCCACTTGAGACCATACGGATGTTTGTTCATGTAGGAAATTCACTACAGCCGTTGCTGATATGTCTTGTTCCATATTCTCAATTTTGATAGTGTAGTAATCTTTTTTAGAGAATCTTTGTGCTTGTTGATAGCTCGGTGACTTGGGTTCTTTCAAAAACGTCCTTTCAATACTGCTGCCTTTTGTATTTAGCATGATGTTTTTCTCATAGTTTATTTTTCTTGATGTATCCAGAGAATGCCTCATGACAGAGTCTCCAAAATTCATCCTTGTGGCACTTATATCAGCCTTCTTCCTTGAAATAGTAGACATACTTGGATCTTCAAAAATCAGCCCTGCTTCCTTAACAGGAGTATATCTTTCAGTGATTTCCCTGCTAGCAGTATTCCGAAAATGGTTGAGCTTTGCCACTCTGGGATCTTCTATCATTGAATTAGCTGGTAAGCAGCTTTCTTTAAGTTTCTTCCTTGTTGGAATGTTCAAACTTGGGTCTTCAGACTTGGCCTTTGCTGCATCATTTGAGTTGGTATTTGCAACAGCATTTGAGTTTACCGTTGCAGCATCATCTGAGCTGCTTGAAACTTTAACCTTTGCAATTGCAATGGCATCAATTTTTTTGTGTCCAAGGTCAACTTCCGCTGACAAGCTTCTTGCATATATTTTCTTCCTACTTATTTCCAAGAAATAATTCAGAGCTTCATCCTGTTGGCATCTGGGCTGCCAGATGCATATATCTTGAATATTCTTCGTTGACAACTTCCCAATCAGGGGGCCATGCTGCCAGATGACTGTGAATGCACAACTGCAGACCGACTTGCATCCTTTAGGTTGGCCCTTCGAAGACTCAATCTGTATATCAAGTGCCCAAAAACACTAATCAATATGGTATTGGTTCCTACTGGAGATTGCACCTTTTCTTAGTAGTTCTCAGGAAAAATCGCCGAGAAAAAAACATCAATTATTATTGTTGATAATATGATAAAATAATGATATTTTACCTTTCATCATAATTCATAGGGAGTAACCATAAAGAATAAATGAACTTCATTACTTGACTAATAAAGTAAAAAAATCAGAATTATAAGTTGTTACAGAATAAAATCTCTAGCACATAGCAGGAAGGCAAACAAAACATATTATAAGTTGTCACATGAATTAGTTTTCATCTGTTCTTATTTTGCAATCCATGCATCAGTTTCTGTCAATGAAGTGTGCATTTGTCAGCCCAAATTTGAATGTCAACATAGCAGCACCTTTTTTTCCTCAAGGGATAACCTAGAAGCACATTTGTCTAAAGATGAGGGCTGCAACATGCCTTTCATCTCAAATGATTGATATCATACCTTGTTTCCTTCCCACTAATTGATATTGCTATTACTTCAGAATTTGATGCTGAGTAATCTAAATTCATGTTTCTTAATGGCAGCCACTCATCTGGCATCTTTCCCACTTGATGTGATCCATTCTCGGCTGATATTTTTTAAATCCTTGGCAGCATTTAATTCAACAGAGTTTCACACAGGTGCATCTGCCATTCTGAACCCCTCGATTCTACTATTAAGATCAGTGAACTCCCAAATGACTTCAGTCAATGGATATAAAAACAAGTACAGCAGGTTTAGACAATTATATCTCCACCTTTTCAGATGGACATTTCTGCCTTTGTCATTATTACTTCATAGTATGCAATTACATCTTGAATTGGAAGCCAAAAGGTTGTAGGTGAATATAGTTTTACATGATCACGAAATCTATTATTTGGCAGCTGGGAACCAAAATATGATAATTCTATCAAATAGATTGCTTGGTAGCTGAGAACCAAAATATGATAATTTTATCTGTATACGAGAAAAAGTGTAAACACTTGATAGCAGTGACGAAATTATAATTGTTTGGGGGGGCGGAGAGCCCCTCCTCCCGATATTTTTATCTTTAGTTAGTAGTATATATTATATGGTGTGTGTGTGTGTGTATATATACAGAAATATATAGTAATGAAGCCCCCCACCCCCCTTTTTTTTGAAATTCAATTAAGTATATAGATTATAAGGTATATATGTACATTTATGGTAAACAATCAATATCAATATAGTCACTAATTTGACTCTTTTTATTAATTAGTTATTAATCAAAATTAATTAGTTTGATTCCTTTGTAAGATTTATTATATTTTAGTCATCTTTTAGCACTTTTTTTTTGTGCAGATCTCGATATTTACTAATTTGTAAGTCCTTTATATTTCGGCCCTAGATGAGAAAAACCTAACAGTCCGAGAGACCTACCTGAATCGAGAAAAATCTATAATTAAGACACGATTAGGTCTTAGGATTTTTTTTAATAAATTGATACTGATCCGTTCAAACTGGGACCCACAAACAATCATAGGGGCTCATTTTTGTTTATATTTTTTTATTTATCTTATTACTTCATATATCATCTCTTTTTTATTATTGATGGAATAGTTTTGTATGATTTAATATTCTCTTTCTATATATATATAATTTGGTGTAACCTTTGTCTTATAACTATAGTGTCAATTGGATTTATATTAAAATTTTATTTTATTATATGAACTTTTAAAATATTATTGAACTAAAGTAGGCTTCTGAGAAAAATTAGATGTCACTTTTCGTGCTGGCTCCCTCCTTGCTTGATGGCAATTAGATGTCACTCAAGAGCAAACCTTGAGATGTAGATGAAAACTCTTATAAAATTTACACTTCTTTAATCAACCGAATCAATGGAAAATACGAAAGATAACCAGCATAAGATCACTTGATAAATTTTCCTTACATTATTGCTTTCCTCCATAAGATCACTTGATAACTCTTTAATCAACCGCTTTCTTTTCTTTCTTAGAATGGCACCAATTTTGGCGCCCATGTTCAATTGAAGATTATATAATCAACAAATCCTTCCTTTCAAAAAACTTTATATAATCAAACAAATCCTCGAGGTTCCAAGAAAAACTGTGGTTTCATTGCCCTTGCACATCTTGTGTCTTATGGTGCTAAGTTCTAACTTCTAAGTCTATCACAGTGAGAGTTCACCAGATAAGTTTGTAGTTCTAAGTCTATTACAGTGATAGTTCGCCAGATAAGTTCTAAGTTCTAAGCCTATTACAGTGAGAGTTCACCAGATAAGTTTAAGTTCTAAGTCCATTACAGTGAGAGTTCACCAGATAAGTTCTGTACAGCAACTTGTGGTTCATCTCTAGGGCTTGATTACCACAATGTTATAAGCATCA
The DNA here is from genome assembly GCA_001647135.1 of Pontederia paniculata. Taxonomy (NCBI): domain Eukaryota; kingdom Viridiplantae; phylum Streptophyta; class Magnoliopsida; order Commelinales; family Pontederiaceae; genus Pontederia; species Pontederia paniculata. The sequence goes on along the minus strand of LTAE01002538.1, from coordinate 3,174 downwards.
CGACATTGCAACCCGAAATCACAGTGCACAAAGATACAACAGGAATCGATAGCCTTCCGCTTCAGAAATAAATCGCCTTTTTCTATCTATCTATCTATCAGAGGTCTACTTTTTCTTTTCGTAGTTGGCAGGGGAACCGAAACCCAAAATTTCCAGAGCAGAACAGGAAATAAAAACCTAGAAACAAAAAAAAAAGGAACTGACGAGATGAACAGTGAAAACAGAAGGCATCAACCAACACAAAAGTGTAACGTGAAACCCCAGAGACCAAACCCCACTCACCGACTCGACGATGGCGTCGTAGAACCGCAGCCCGTCCTCGCCGAAGTCGTTGGCGGCGCAGACGGCGGCGCCCACGTCCAAGTCCCCGCACTCCCCGTCCTGCAGCTGCAGGGACGCCGGCCGGAAGCGGCACTTGAAGTCCTCCAGCTCCATCACGCTCGCGAAGCCGTCGGCGGAGTAGGTCTCGTCGAGCTCGTCCGGGAAGTTGCAGTACAGGACGTGGATCACCTCCGCCGCCCGGTCGAGCACCAGCCGCACGTCGTACCAGGCGTCGGTCGACGGCGCCCGGAACTCCATGGCCTCCGGCACCTTCAGCACCACCGTCCCCGGGATCGAATGCTGCCGGCTACGCTTCGTACCCATTCCGGCGCAGAGAGGACGCTGCCTCCTTTTGCTGCTCACGCGTTCCCCGTCGCAGTGGAGTGGAAGAAGACCAACGTCCAACGCCTCGTCGCCTTCTTTACGGAGCTCGGGAAAGATGGCGAAACTACGATTTTGCCCTCCATTATTGGGCCGTTTGCCCGGCCCTCTCGGTTCGGCCCAAAATAATTTATTTTTCTTTCCTTTTTTATGACTTTTTGGATTTTTCTTACGGCCGAAAAAAAGGCAAGCATAAATTTTAGTGTTTTTTTTTTGTTCAATGTAGGTGCTCCCTAGTTAAGTAGGGAGCACCATGATACCTACATCATCAACCGTATGATGTTAAATCTAAGGTGGATATTAAATTTTCTCTCTCCTACTTTTTTCTCTCTTCTAAATCAAGTCATCATAGATTAGAGATCCTACGGTTAAAATAGTAGGTAGCACGGTGCTCCTTACTTAAATAGGGAGCACCTCCATTTTTTCTTTTTTTTTAATTATTTTTTTCTCCTTTTTGATAAGTCTTGGTTCATTTGATTTTGGCATGTTTAAGTTCCTCGATCAATAAGAATGTTTTGATAAGTCTTTGTGTTTCGTTTGATTTAACAAGATAAGTCTTCAACATAAAAAAAAGGCTTTATAAAGATAATAATAAAATGTTTTTTTAGAGAGCCGTGTAATATTTGTCTTAGGTTCCCTTTTTGGCAAGCATAAATTTTAGTTTTTTTTTGTATTATTTTTCCCTTTTTGGATAAGTCTTGGTTCATTTGATTTTGGCATGTTTGAGTCCACCAAACTCAAATAAAAGCCTTGATCAATAAGAATGTTTTGATACAAGTCTTTGTGTTTCGTTTGATTTAACAAGATAAGTCTCCACCATAAAAAAAAGGCTTTATACAGATAATAATAAATGTTTTTTTAAGAGAGCCGTGTAATATTTGTCTTAGGTTCCCTTCTTTCCTAAAATAGAAAAGTTTGTGTTAATGTTTCTTCCTATAATTGGACGAAGAATTTAAGAAGATTGAAGAGGCGTTTAGTTAGTGGAATTAATTATCCTCGCTTTTCTTTCCGGTTACTTTGTAATAACTAGGGGTGAGCACGTGTCAGAAGGACCCGATTGTTCCGATCCTAACCGACTCAACTTATCGAGATTTTTTTTCAATCCGATTACTATTCGTGTCCGTATTGAGTCAAAGCCTAAAACATTCGACGTGATTCGGGTTACTATATAAAATTTCCGATTAGTCCCGACCTGATATTAATATTTAATTATTTATTTTAATATATATTATTATTCTTATTTTTTTAGTTTATATATATATATATATATATATATATATTCAACTGCAATCTTCTTCTAAAAAATATATCCTAAAGTTTTGATGTTATTGTATTGAGAAGTCTATCGACGACGCAATCGTACACAACTTTGTCCATTGTAACAATTGACTACTTCATCTTCTCTACTTGTTTGGTCTTATTTTTAGATTTTGTAAGTAGTTTCTTTATCTCCTTTATTAATTATTATTTTTGTCATCTTTTGTGTAGGTTTTATATTTCATTGCAAAATGAGTTTTATACTTTATTTGATAATACTTAATAATGAAACAATGTTAAATGTGCTATATATTTTTTGCTACAATATTACCGATTATATTTTTTAGCACAAGATCTCGCATGCATTTTGTTAAAAAGGTCTCTGATAAAATGATTTGAATTGTTGATGTTAACTTTTATTTTTTCTTCTATTAAGTTATGAATTATATATTAAATATTTTTTATACGAGTGTACATTTCTTTATATAATTCATAAATCTTTGAATCTTTATAACTTTAAGAAGAATTTTAAAATAATCGAGATTTCCCGAATCTAGTTCCCAAACCAAATCAGAACGTCCCGAACCTGATCCCGATTTCAATCGGGTCAGGAATGGGACAAGTTGTCTCTTTCCCAGATAAAATCGGGTCGGTATCGGGACGACTTCATTCCCGACCGAACCCGGTTATGCTCACCCTTAGTAATAACACTTAAAATCCTTATCTTACATTATTATCATTTATTATTTGTTTATTATCATACTTTTTTAAAGTTTGGCCTCAATTATTTAATATCGTCCTAAGTCACAAACCTCAAATTTCCAACAAAAATATTTTATATTAAAAATAATTCAAACTTGAAACATCATTAAAAGAAAGACATTGCATATCATTTCATCCTAACCCCTTTTGGTTAGTTAGATGCCAAATCACTAGAGGTATTCACCAGATCGGATCAACCCGATGAACCCGACGATGCGAACATATTTAATTTCAATTGAGTCAGATCGAATCGTTGGTCGGGTCATTGCATATCATTGTAGGATCTAGAATGGCACCAAGAGGGGGGTGAATTGGTGTATTAAAACCTTTTAATTTCTTTACTTAAATCTTCTCAATTTTGGGTTAGCGGAAGCAAACATATACGAATATGAACAAGCAGAGAAGAGAGTAAAGAGAACAAACACAAAGTTTGTTATCGAGGTTCGGCCGAAC
>LTAE01002537.1:26384-43220 GCA_001647135.1 Pontederia paniculata | reverse complement strand
TGTCTCCTTGTCCTCGTACAAGAAAGGAGAAGTTTTAAGGGAGCTTTCGCTCTTTGAAGAAGGAAGTAGTGATCTCCGAAGATCTCGTGGGAGAAGATCGGAGCGGGGATGTAGGCCAAGAGTTCGGCTGAACCTCGATAACAAACTTGATGTTTGTGTGTTGTTTGTTTTCTCTCTACTCTCTTCTCTGTTTGTGTTTACATTTGCATATATATGCTTCCGCTGTCATAACACAGCTAGATTAAGAAAAGAGTAAAAAGTTTTAATACACCAATTCACCCCCCCTGGTGCCATCTAGATCCTACATTTAGATGTGAGGGTATTGGAGAGTATAATGTGGCCCTTGATGACAACTTTATAATACTCAAAATGTATTGTACACGCCAATAATAAGACGCAATTTGATTTTTTGTTCCTTCTGCAAAATGACTTTGAAGTGAGGTTCCATAATGGTTTGGTCATTATAGGCAAGAACATGAATATGTATGCAATCTGAAGGTATATGTCCAGTCACAATGACATGTTCTGCCTGTTTGTAATAAAGAATGGTGAATTAAAAAGTTTTATTAGTATACTCTATAGTTATTTATTCTATTATGATCTCTAGCATGAGAAGTTAAGACATCTAGAAAATTTAAAAATGAAACAAATACTTAAGATGAACTTAGTGTCCAACATTATTGGCGCAAGAATAATGACTTGTTAACATTGTTTGGCTGAAAATATGACAAGGACCCTATTTCTTATGAGGACAAGGTCAACTTAATTGTTGGAACTAATTCATATAGACATTTCATTTTAGGTGTTCTTAGATACAAAAGTAATGAGTACTTTATTACATTCATTAACGACTATTTAAGGTATTGTTATATCTACCTCTTAGGAAAAAAAGTATAGATTTTTAAGACTTTTCAAGAGGTAAAATACAACAATAGAGAAAAAGTTAGGAAGACGTATAAAGTGTTTAAGGACAGATAGAAAAGAAGAGTATACTTTATGAAAATTTGAGAACTACTACATTTTAGAAGGAATACGTAGGTAGATTATATTTCGTATATGCCACAACAGAATGGTGTGGCAGAGAAGAAAAAAAATAAAACCTTGATTAATGTAGTTAAATGTATTTTGTACCACTCGGGTCTACCTAAGAAATTTTGGGGTAAGACAGTGATGACCGTTAGTTACATACATAATAAGATTCTCACAAAGTCTATAGAATCAATGTCATATGGATTGTGAAATGGCAAGAGGCCTGAGTTGATTCATCTCTAAAAATGAGGATATAAAGTACACCTATTAGTTTCTAGTCAGCTCAAGGACAAATTGGACTTTTAGGATGAAAACCTCTAAGTTTATTGAATACACTAAAAACTCCAAAGTATAGATTCTTCCACCCAAAAATTTGAGAGTCGTGATATTATCTTTCTTGAAAATGGGAAAGAGCATGTGTTAAGAGGATGATTATCCTTTAACGATTCTAGGAGATAACGGAGCCAACTCCGAAGAAACATCAGGCTATCCAACGTTGATATTCAGATAAAGGATTGTACAGATCCTATTCAATTCAAAGAAGCAATGACTTTTAATGTGTTGAAATCATGATCGGCGCCATAAGATTATATATATGGACTCAATTAATAAAAATAAATTTGTGGACATTATGTGATTTGCTGGAAGGTAGGCAATCCATATGGTGCAAATGGGGTATTCAAGAGAAAATATCGATATGATGGTTTTCTTAATAAATACAAAACAAAATTAGTGGTCAAGAGTTATACTTAGTAAGTCGAAATACATTTTTAGAAGACTTATTCTCTAGTTGTTAAGTTGGTGTCGATTCAGATGATCTTACCGATAGTAGCATTATGAATTTGAAGTTATTCAAAATGGACGTCAAGATAATTTTCTTGAATGAAGAAAATATCAGAAGACGTATGTATGCGACAACATGAAGGATTTCAAGTTAGAGGTCAAGAGAAAAAATGTATAAGTTCAAAAGATCACTTTATGACTTAAAATAATTGTCTAGACAACGGTACTTGAAGTTTCATAAAACAATAGTCCAATTTAGTTTCAAAACTAATAAATTGGATAACTATGTATACATCAAGAAAAGTGGAAGCAATTGTGTGATATCATCACTATTTGTGGGTGAATATTATTTGTCAAAAATGATGTAGAAAATCTCAATGAGGTCGAAGATAAATTGAACATATAATTTGGACATAGGAGAAATATCTTATGTACTTGGAATTCAAATTAGTTATGACAAAAACTCAAAATATTTGAGTAAGTCAGGAACAATACACTAATAAGGTCCTAAGGAGGTTTGGGGTGTATAATAATAGTCTTGAACCAACACCGTTAGTAATTAAGAAAAAAATATAGAAAAAATAGCGTCTCAATGTAGGGCAAGAACTCTTTGAGGAGCCTTGTGCAATGTATATGATACTCTATACGAAGTTTGATTTGACTTATGTGGTAAGCATGATTAGCAGATTTTAAAATAATCTCGAAAAGAACATCGAGACCATTAAAATGATACTACAATATTTGAAAGTCACGTTACAATTGAGATTGATATATTGGACTGGTACATTTGAGACAATAGGATATTCAAATGCGGATTTCAATGGTGACATAGACGATCGAAAGTCCACATCAGGTTACTTGTTCATTTTGGATGGTGGAGTCTTTTCTTGAGGCAACAAGAAATATGAATGTGTAGCTAGATACAAACAAGAGATTGCGTATATTGCGTGAAGTACAACAACTACCCATGGAGTATGACTTAGGCATTTTTTTTGGAACTATGACTCGATTTGGTCAGAGGATCATTAGCGATGTATTGTGATAATCAAACAATCATAAGTTTGACACACAGTGGATTCAACAATTCAAAAGATAAACAAATTGATATTGAGCATCATTATATTCAGGATATAGTGAATAAAAAAAGTAATTGTGATCTATGTGCCTATGAGTTATATGTTAGTTGACTCTTTTACAAAAAAAATTGTAGTCGAAACTTTTATCAAGCACATGGACTTAATGAGACTCAAGAATATTTGAATCAATATGAAATATTCATTGATAATGAAACTTCAACATATGATCTCTAGCTAGACTCTACACGATCAGAGTGCTAGCATGCAGTGACCACATTGGTCAAGTGCAAGATTGTTGTAGACCACCGAGGTCATGCGCGGGATCAATGGAGCGTTATCGTCGTGACAACTTCCGTCAATTAGGAAGCTAGCATGTGGAGAAGTGGATCACCAATTACGTCAAAATTGGGCAACAACTACTTGCGAGGTCCACATTTGTGTGGCAAAGGTCTCCAGTCCATGATAGTTACACGGACAAACGACGAAGACGTGAACAACTGGGGTGCATCCATGCGTGTAACAATCAAAATTGAAGGGGCCAATGACGAGTACTCGGCCTATAAAATAGAACTGAATATCTATTGAGAGCTCCCATCCGTTGTTTGAAAACCTCTCTGTCCTCCCTCTCACATGTTTTAGGCAATAAAGAGAATAAAATTAAGTACCTTTTTTTAGAAAGAAAAATTTGACATATTAGAAATCAATTATTATTAATTGCAAGACAGATAATTGCATGTTATGGATATAAAAACCATATATATGTAAAAAAATGAGTAAAAAAATGTTGTTCATGACAATGCGTGTCGCCAGCATAGAAGGTTGACGACTGCATAAATATTTGTTAAAATGTTTTATAACCATATACATTGTGAGGTCGTTTGCAATATATATATATATATATATATATATATTATATATATAACACATAATACTCATGAGCCAGATAGAAGCCAAATTCCAAATTTATTTTCACAAGGGACGAAAGCAGGTGGACTCATGTAGAATATAGAGATCAATGTCAAATTTTGTCATTGTTTCATTTGATTTGATTTGATTAATTTCTAACCTTATTGACTGACTTTTGTAAGAGCAGTTAGCAAAGTTGAAGCACTAAAGATACTGCAAATTTGGCTTGGCTTTTGAAAAGTCACAATGAAGAAGATATGTTATGCCACAGAATTTCTTTCATACCTTTTCTTTGTAATCAAGGTGTTTTGTGCAGAAATTTTTTTGGAGAAAAAAAAGACATAACAAACACGAATGTCCCACTTCTGAGTTACTTAACCCTACACAGAGAGACATCTTTAATGGTGCCATTATGATGAGTTGGATGAAGTGATGATAACATTTTGAGATGCTTCAGCGACATAAGTGCGACATGCAATTAATTGGTTTCCATATATTCTTATCATGATTTAAATCCGTCTTGATAAAAGCACAAAGCTTTAGTTATATTGCCAAAATTAGTAAACTAACAATATTGCTTGAAAAGGTAACTATTCATAAATAAACCAACGAAGTTTAAGACAGTAAAGAAGGCAGTCAACTAATAATTTTTTTTAGAAAAAAAAATATACTAAGTATATATAAGCCAAGATACTAGCACGACTGTGCATAAACTAATAATTCTAAGCTCGAAATTTTTTTTATTTAACTAAAATTTATTATTTCGTTATCATATAAATATCGAATTAGTTAAATATTAATAATCAAATTCATCTATGCTTTATGCTTCTTGAAATCGGAACTAAAATTAAATCTTTTTAGTTCGATTGTCATCTCAGCCGTTGATTAAAATCGATGGCTCTAATTTTTTTTTGGAATTTGTTTATTCAGTTTCCAATTTGAACTTGGTTTCATCAACCTGCAAAATAATTAGTATTTGTTTAGTCATATCCTGCATATTATGCCAAAAAATGAAGAATATAAAAAATCATAACAATAAACACACAAATGGGAGACAAACAATATGCTTGTTTGGTAATTGTTATTTCCTTCATCTCTGCCACAATCTCTCGTCTCCTTCTCAATCATGTAACATGTTACCAAAATAATATAAAATACATGTAACAGAAAAGAAACAATATTAAAAATCTCGACAATAAAAAAGAGCAAAATACACATTTAACAAATTGCAAATGTGCGAAACATGAACTTTCCAACGAGCTTCTGAATTAATATTTTTTTTTCGCGCCGAGAATCGTAGTAGCTGCCACGACTCAACATTTTTTTTTCCTGTGTATTCAAGAAAAAAAAATTGATGAATTCTTCTTCCATTGGAAAGCTTCCCCAGTTCAATCGTTGTATCCGAGTCTAAACCCCATGAGCCTGCTACTCAATCAATCGGTTGCCAAGCGAAATGAATTAACTGAAATAAAATAAGGTTAATATTCAACGCTATATAGTTTTAACCAAACTAATAAAATACTAGTAATTTTAGACTATTTGTTTGATAATAATGAAACAAATAGTGTATAATAATTTAATATTAAGTGAATAGCGGATAATAAATAAATATTAATGAACACAGAGCAATTTAATTATTAAATTCAATATTTTTTTTATGAATATAATGCTTGAATTAGTTAATAAATATAAGATATTATAAATAAATACGAACATATAAATATAATATTATATGCCATAATTTCATTATAACATATTAAATGATTTGTTTATTATTTTGAAATTTTTTTTAAAGAAAAGATATTAGCTGTTATTAAAATAGTTGTCATTGGTGAGATGAGCATAACCCAAATAATATGAGCTTCAAATTAAAATACAGAAGCTCCTCCTCCTCAGAGAAATAAGAGTTGACTCGGTGTTACAAATAGGGTGAGAAAAAGCAAATCGTTCAAATCTTATAGTCCTAAGGCTCGGTCGGCTCAGGCTCCTACTAAATCCAACCCAAATCCAAATCGACTCGAGTCCGTCCATTGCGTGTTCCATTCGGCCATCGAAGAGCTCTTTGTAACAAAATTACGAGATCTTTGTTTCATTTTTTTTTTAATTTTTGTTCTATTAAATAAAATTGGTGTCAGAAACCGTGATCTGATTGCTACCTGAATCCTTCTCGCCTTCCTGTTGCTGGGGATAATATATCCATCCTCATTTTCGAATTGGATCTCTTTTCTCTTCTGATTGCGACAGAAACTTTTTTCCTGTGTGTTCAGGGACCCTTTTTCTTGCGCATCCAAACTCTGAGTTTAATACTTTCCTTTTTTTTTGTGTGTTCTTTCACCGGAATCTTTCGTGCACCGGACTAAATTCTTGTCTGCCGAAACTTGGATCTTCGATCCTCTGAGACTGGTTACGAGGCTGCGACATTTGCTTTTTCCATTATTTGGTGTCTGTCTCTGTCTCTCTCTGCGTGTGTTCAGATTCCTTCAGAAATCTTTACACATTTGATTTGGATCAGTGTTCGTGTTCTCGTTTTGTCTGTCCAATTCGGATCTTCACCACTGATCAGTTCACAAGCTTGGCCGCTGAGAACAGAGCAGATGGGTAAGTGCTTCAGCAAGCAGCCGCAGCAACACCAACCAGGAGGAGGAGGAGCCGCCGCCAATGGGCACTCAAATCACGGGGCAAAGCCACCGGCGCCGGCGACCCAACAACAACATCTCCCCCAACCGCAGCAGCTGAGGCCGCAGGAGGACCGCGCAAAGCCCGCGCAGCCTCCTCCTGAGCCGGCCCCTGCCGTCCATTTCCAGCAGCAAACTCGGCCGTCGCCTCCTCCGGCACAGGTAACGCCGGCGCCGGGGCCGCCCGTGCTGAGGCCCCCCGCGGCCGCTGCCGAGCCGGACACTATCCTTGGCAAGCCCTTCGAGAACGTCGGGTCCCACTACGCCATGGGGAAGGAGCTCGGTCGCGGGCAGTTCGGGATCACCTACCTGTGCACCGAGAAGGCCACCGGGCTCCAGTACGCGTGCAAGTCCATCTCCAAGCGGAAGCTCGTCAACAAAAGCGACCGCGACGACATGAGGAGGGAGATCCAGATCATGCAGCACCTCACCGGGCAGCCCAACATCGTGGAGTTCAAGGGCGTGTACGAGGACGCCAACTCCGTGAACCTGGTGATGGAGCTCTGCGCCGGAGGGGAGCTGTTCGACCGGATCATTGCCAAGGGGCACTACTCAGAGCGCGCGGCCGCCTCCATCTTCAGGGCCATGGTGAATGTGGTGAACGTTTGCCACTTCATGGGGGTGATGCATCGGGACCTCAAGCCCGAGAACTTCCTGCTGGCCACCAAGGATGAAGGAGCCATGCTCAAGACTACGGATTTCGGCCTCTCCGTCTTCATCGAGGAAGGTGAGCTGCATTTATTGGAGTGATTTTTTTTGTATTAGATGAATTGGTGCTGCAGTTGCATTAACTTTTAATACCTTCTTTCTAGTATATTAGCTAAATTAATGAGCCAAGTGATAAATGTTTTCGCACCGCTGCATCCTGTTCTTTTTTGTTATCCTTGTACTTATCAGCTAAAAGTACTTATACATGCACTTTATAATCACATTTGGCAGAAAGAAAGCATAAAATTTGGGCCTTGATCTAGACAATGTCCAATATATAAAGTAACTATTTATTGTGGATAGCTGCTGCCTTGGATTGTTTATTTGAAATTCTAAAAGCCAGGATGAGTAGCTTGGATCCACTGTTACTCAACGCCCCCTTTACACAAAGGTTTTGAACTGCTGTCTTCTCAACCAGGATTCAACAATAAGAGAATCTTGTCCGGAACATTGTATTGTAGGAAATACCTCATTAGTTGCATTTGACTAGATATGATTAACTAAATACATGTAGCTATAGCAAAGCGACAGTCATTTGGATACCTGAAAATGTCTTCAGAAATTTCCAACAAACCTGAACGAGATGTAGCTATAGCAAAGCGACAGTCATTCGCATAGCTATAGCAGCTTAGATTGATCTTCTTTCGGTGCTCAAGAAACCCAAGTGTCTAGCCGGATTTCTTAGCACAAAAAGGTACTTTGAAAAGTTAATTTTTCTGAGTAAATCGATGTCAACAGAGAGCTTAGAGGGTTCCTGAATGCTACAGATCGGGATTCATGCCATGATATGTGTTCATGGTGATAACTTTGTTATCTAACTGCATTAGAGCCTTGGTTTTGTGCATTCTTCTGTATTATACCCATTATGATTAATAATATTAAATTAATGTCTGAAGTGTGCTCCTGTCTGAAATTTCTTTACCTTGCTTTTCTAGGAACCTGATAAGTTTGATACTAGTTTATCCACTTTGTTCTTTTAGCAGGAACCTCTGTATTCATAAGAAAATCTGTTTGATTATTCTTCTTTTGATACTATAGAAATCAGAATTTTCCATCTTATTCCTTTTTCTTCGGTGAAGCCTTCTTATTACTTTATGTTGTGTTTCAGTTACCCAAATAGCACTTCAAACTTTTAACATATACTGACACCAGATTTCCATGGTTATGGTTGTAACATATAATTTGGGACCTATACCTGTTCTAGTGGCCTGTAATTTCAGATGGTAATAATGGTGTCACAAACAGTGCACAGTGGTTTTCACGTTGAAAAACTACAAAACTATTCACGAAATATTTATTGATCTATGGAGTATTATTAATTCAAATTCAGATTACTGAGAGTGATAATTTTTTTGGTTAGTAGCACCTCTGAGGTTGTGTTGCTTAAATTGATGTAGAGCAAGCAAAGAAGGAATTCTTTGATCTTGAAGGCATTCCAATGTTCATAATTCACCTTTCTTGTCTTATTTTGAAGATCCATAACATGGATTTATTGTACAATTTGTCTTGATGCTTCATTCTAGTTGGAAATTTCACCGTATGGAACTATCATAAAGGCGATGTCTTTACCTGCTACTCCATTTTCTTTTGAACATAGGTCATTTGTCTATATGACATTAGCAGGCATCTGGATATAGAAAACATCTCCTTGTCTGTCTTATATTATTGTTCAATGAAAAAGTGAAAACAAATCAAGCACCTTTTGTTTTTGCTTGAGCTATCACTTTCTTTAAAAAAATGTTATGTTTGTACCATTTTATTTTCCCAATAATATTACCATTTTTCTTACTGAACTGTTATCGCGATTGTAAGATTCCTGCTTATTCATCTGTTAGTAATCTCACTTCAGGGAAAGTATATAAAGATATAGTTGGAAGCGCTTACTATGTTGCTCCTGAAGTTTTAAAGAGGCAATATGGTAAAGAGGTTGATATATGGAGTGCTGGCATTATTTTATATATTCTTCTCAGCGGTGTGCCTCCTTTTTGGGCTGGTAAGAATAAATTTGATCTAGTGATGAGTTGCATCATCTTCTTGAATGCATTTGTCAATTAATGAATCATAAGTCATGCACCATAGCTTTCTATTCTTATTTCCAGAAAACGAAAAAGGAATATTCAATTCTATCTTGAAGGACGAAATAGACTTCCATAGTCCACCATGGCCAAGTATATCAGATAGTGCCAAAGATCTAATCAAGAAGATGTTAACACGAGATCCAAAGAAAAGAATCACACCAGCTGAAGTTCTTGGTATGCATCTTGAAGAAACATTTGGCTTGTGTTTGCTTGGCAAATTTGGAAATTGCTAAAGTTAAAAACTGAGTCTGACCGGTCACCCCATATTACGAATAATAACTTTGATGACTTTACAGAGCATCCATGGATTAAAGAAGGTGGATCTGCATCTGATAAACCTATAGATAGTGCAGTACTTTCTAGGATGAAGCAATTCAGAGCAATGAACAAACTTAAAAAGATGGCCCTCAAGGTTAGTATGATGCATAAATTAGGTGTTAACTCGCATAGCTGAACTCCAATATGCTGATGAATGTAATCCATCTTCAAGGTTATTGCGGAAAACCTTTCTGAGGAAGAGATCAAAGGGTTGAAACAGATGTTCATGAATATGGACACTGACAATAGTGGTACAATCACATATGAGGAACTCAAGACAGGATTGGCTCGGCTTGGATCAAAGCTCACGGAGGCTGAAGTAAAGCAACTGATGGATGCTGTACGATGATCTGACAAAACAATATCTAGCACTACTAATGTTTGTATTTGGCTTCCTAACCTTGACACTTGAACTTTTTATTATAGGCTGATGTCGATGGAAATGGAAGTATTGACTATATTGAATTTATCACTGCGACAATGCATCGTCACAAACTAGAAACAGATGATCATTTATATCGAGCATTTCAGTATTTTGATAAAGATAACAGTGGGTGAGTGCTATTTGGTCATAAACTCTGGTCTATAAAGTTTGCCTATTTCTGATTGTAAACTTTGAAAAAATTCTTTATCATCTAGTTGACATATTTTTGCCCTATCATATTTGTCAGGTTCATCACTAGAGATGAGTTAGAAACAGCCCTGCAAGAACATGGAATTGGTGATGCAGCCACTATCAAGGAAATCATATCAGAAGTTGACACGGACAATGTAAGCTAAGATCTTTTGAGTTGTAGAAAAGAATCTTAAAAACTTCACCTCACTATTTTCTTATGCAAATGCAGGATGGAAGGATCAATTATGATGAATTCCGCTCAATGATGAGGAGCGGAATGCAGCAACCAGTGAAATTGATGTAACTTATGGTGCCATATGCAATGTCTTGGCCACAATTGAAGAGAGGCATACATTTCGATTCCGAAAAGTTTCAACATATTCATATATTACTGCAACGATCATTGGAAAGTAAAGTTCCATTCTGATCATTCATTCTGAGATATCTATCATGTGAGCCATGGAAGTGCAAAGATAATTTTGTTCCCTTTTTTTTGTTGCGGCAAAAAGTGTTCTGTACAGCTTCATTTGGTTCTCTTTATAACACTACAAGTGTTGGAGCCGTGCATCTGCTCTGCGGATATGTTAGAAAAGTGAGGGGTAGATTTAGATCTTTGCTGATTTGTAACCCTGTCTTATAATAAAGTTTCTGGAGGAGAACATGTTATGCAGACTTCTCAAAATAAGACATGAAACCGTGTTGTGTTCAGGATAAAAACTTTCAGTTTAACAACTTGGTGTGCCAGAAACAATTCATGTTATTCGTTCCTCTAAAAAGTGTCTATTACTTCAATGTGCAAAAGAAATTACCTGACATGAAGGACTTTGAAAACTAGACAAGTAGTTTTAATGAGAGCGTTCCCTGCTCTTCTGAGGGAAAAAAACAAGGTTTTTTCCCTTTAAGGTGATGTTTGTTGGGTTTTTTATTTATTTTCCTGTGTTTAATAATTAAGAAAAGTTTAATCAGAGAAAAATATGTTTCAATCTGCTTTTGATACAAAGTTGAGAAAAAAATATTTTTCTTTTTTTTTTTAAATTAAGTTTTTTTTCTCATCTAAAGTGATAATACTATTTTAGGTTCTAATTCATGCATGCTAACTTCTTTTTTTATGGACTTGTCTATATTACACAAAGCACCATTGGTCCATTGCACACAAAACTGCAGCACTGAACACAAAAAGGAAACTTTTTTCACCACATACAACACTGGCGAAGGGGAGAAGAAGAAGAAGAAGGTTGAAATGCCTTGATGCAACACAAGAAGAGAGACAGCCAAAATTGCTTCCTGTCATTGTGCAACCAGACCTTCCGCCGCCTATTCACTTCCTGACATGTCTCTCGAAGTGCAGTACCTCTCAATTTCTTCAGCTGACCTCCCAGGAATTCTTCCAGCAATCAGAGACCACCTGGTTGTCATCATCAGAGATGTTAAGAGAAATCAATGGAACTATATATATGCAAAGTGGAGTCTGACAAACCTCTCTCCAATCAGGTTGTACATCCTGACAATGAGTTGCTCCTCATCCTCTGAGAACTCCACCTTAGAATCCTGGCTGTTCCTTTCTGAATTAAAGCAAAGCACAAACAAGAGCAACATGATAGATATATATAGTTCAAGATGTAGTATGTCTCATTGTCCAAAGATTGACATGAATGGACTGGAACAAAAAGGTGCAAACAAAAAAGTGTTACCTCCTGAATCCACAGAAACCTCCTCTGATGATGATACTTGATCCAAGCTTCCCATACTTGGACCGAAGTAGGAGAATGCCGAGGTAAGAAGTAAAGCACAAAAGCAACTGAGGAGTAGAGAATTGAATGCTGTGGAGGGAGGGGTGATGAGTAGTAGTAGTAGTAGGAGTAGTAGTATGTGGCCTTAAATAGCATTAGGTGGTGTGTAGGGAAGGTTGGAGGAAGAATGGACGGTTGGAATGGGAAGAGAAAGGGAAAGACCAGTAGGTGTGTAGGGGAGTCGTTAGGGAGGGGGAGAAAGTTAGTTGGCAACTGATGTTTCAAGTTCATATAGTACCGTAAGTAACACGTGATATGGACTTCAGTTTTTTGTTTGTTTGTTTTGTTTTGTTTTCCAATGGCGAATATATGAATATGAATAATATTTTAGAAACGTACTTTTTGTCATAGTTCATTATTAAATTTAAGAAACTTTTGATTAAAATTAAAAGAACTTGTTTTGGGGAGCTTAGTTATAGGGAAAAAAAATAATGGAAGAAAGATGGCATTTGATTATTGATTAGTTCCAGATATGATGGTGTTCCTTTTTAGCTTGACAAGTCGACAACAGAAGAGCCACCTACAAAAGAGACATGGGCACAAAATTATCTACACCTAAATGCTTCAACGAGATAGATTACTTATGCATTGCTTCGGTCCAAGCTTGAGTGCCCGAATTTGCATAAACAAGATCCAAATCACTGGGTGGCCCTTTCAAATAACACTATATGCAAGCATGAAACAATAAAGGATAAATTTCATGAGCTTTAGGCACTTATGTCTTTTAATAATTATGAATTTTTAACTTGCCTACTTGAAAATTTTCAAAATAAAATATGATATGATGTTTTTTTTTAATTTTCCACTCCATCAAACAAATAAGTGAAAGAATAATAGGAAAACTTTATATGTAACACCCTTAAATTCATATTCCGTCACGTGATAAAATACAAACTTGAAGACACTACGATCATCTTCTTTGGCTTGATATTTGATTAAAAAAATTGGTTAACATGATGGACACATAATACAGAAGTAATAACTTTTAAAATAAAACGCTTTTAATAAGTTTAGCGAAATAAAAATATTCTTTTACATTATTTCAAAATAAAAGAATATAACTGACAATAGTTCCATAATTTGATAAAAACTAAAATGACTCAAAGACTACACTCCTATCATATGTAAACATTGATATTCACGAACATTTGCATCACTAGTACCATCATCTATTCAGTGGTCTCATCGCATGTAGGATAAAAAAATAGAGGAGATAAACCTCCCATGAGCGATGAAGGCCGATATGCAAAGAAAAAAATAAGAAAAAATCACATATAATGATACAATAGAGGAAAATTCATAATAATAAAATAATCATCTTTACATTTATCTTTTTACCTTCATGTTGCATCATTTCTTTAATACTCAGTTGTAAGAACCCCAATTGCATTGTGATGATTAAATGCTCATTCTCGCTTATTCAATTGGTTCTTACCTAGTTCAATTTTTTTACTTAGGACGCATTGTCATCACATAATATACTCTTGCCCTAAGTGATTCGATAATCACAATAGGTAGTGAGCTTTTAACAATTATGAATGTCATTAGTTTTAATCTAAATGTCATTCAGTATTTAATAAATCTTAATTATTCCTGAAGGAACCCATAATCAGTTGCTCATGAAGGAACCCATAATCCCACGTTTGAGGTCCGTGTTATTAGTACATCGGAAATTAAATCATACCCTTCATGCATAAATTTGATCACATGCAATTATTTATTTTTAAATCCTAATATCTTCTTTCTACATTATTGTTCATACAACAAGCAATACTTCAAAGTATATAATCAAAATAAACACTGTTTACACGTTTTCTAGAGGGGAAACACGACCCGCGTCTATAGAGGACACGACCCATTTTCCAAGTTGTAGTCACCTATTTATCGTTAGGACAAGGTTTGTATCGTGATCAAACATGACTTGTGTCAATAGTGCAGGTCTAGGTTCCCTTCACCCCGATCATGTTCACTTAGTACACGACAGTGTTTTAGGCAACAAGGCCAGCGTTCTGGTTCACCTCTGATTTGGTCAATGATGTGGTCCGCATTTGGATGTCGCAACCCATTTTCTACGATTAGGGTTTTGATGCTGCCATTGTCCTTAGGAACACGTTTTGTGCTTGCAAAGCACACGATTCATTTATTGGGAGTTGATTCTTCTTCATCTCCGGTCTGATGACGTTGTTGTAGAACATGACTCGTGTCAAGGTGCTACGTGCAATTTTTGTGTTATGTCTACAAGATAGCGATTATACGGTGATGTTTCCTTCGCTCCATTGGACACGATCCGTATCAAGGGGCAACGTGGCCCCTTGTCCTTTGCGTTGTCTTGGTACTGGGATATGACTCGCGTTTGATGAATGCGATCGTTCTCAAGAGAGAATGCGAACCTCATTCGTCAGGACACGACCGATGTTCGGTCATTCAGTTATTAAAGTTTATTATTCGTTAGGACAGTTAATCAACTAACAATAATTATCTCCTAATGCAGAAAAAATATTATCATAGATTTTTATGTTATTCTCCTATAATATCGCATATATACGAAATTATCTAGATTTGATCCTCTTATTTACACATTGGATACGATACTCAAGAACAATGCCTTGAGTGACCGGAACAATATATGATAATCAAGAGAAACGAGATCAAAAGCGAGATCAGACAATGGAATATCAACCTTAAGATTACCAATGAATCAAGTAATTGATATCATAATTAATAATTTAATCACACACCTTGAAATTAACAATGGAAGTTCACGAAGAATAGGTTGCAGGAGTTCCCTCACAACACAAGCAATTAAGCCAAAATTTAATTCATTCAAAAATTGTCTCAGATAACATAAACAAGCAATATTTATAGATTCCAAAAGACTCTCTTTGACCAGAAGTAAAACCCTAACTTAGCCTACAAGTAAAAGACACTTATTTCTAAAATAATAACCCAATTTGTATCATGACTCTAAACAGAATATTTGATCCTAATTAATTCCAAATTTTTGGATTAAATAATTCAATCATGGGTTGTTTGGTCTCTTCATGTGGAGACTCTTCTTGCAGACCAATTTGAAAAATATGAAGGAGTTGAGTTTGATCCAGAGTCTTCAATCTAGTTTGAAGATGATTCTTCACGACAGTCTGAATTTATTTCGCCCGCAATTTTGTTATTGGGCTAGTACTCAATCACAAAGGTTCTTTGACCATCTTCAACAGCAACATCTTGATAACCAAATGAAGTCTCTTCCTTGTCATCATGTTCCATAATGTTAGACCCAAATATGGCAGGTTCAAATTTGACAACTAAATTCGTGTTATCTCCGAATTTGACAGCTTCCAAATTCATATCATTTCCCTGCTCAAAAGGATTCATCCTCGAATATACACTAACATCAAAAGGAGACAAGTCTGTGATATTAAAAGTAACTCACTTGATACTTACCTTGCAAATTCACCTTATATGAGTTATCATTAATTTTCTCCAAGATTTGAAAAGGACCATCCCCTTGTGGATGCAACTTTGATTTTCTTTCTTGAGGGAATCTCTCTTTCCATAGATGCACTCACACGAAATTCTCGGTTGAAAAGTAAACTTCTTTCTTCCTTTATTGACACGAGCAATAATTTGTTGGTTCCTGTGAAGAATATGCTTCCTGGTATCTTCATGAATCTTCTTAACCAATTCAGTCTTCTTTTTGCCATCTAGGTTGGCAACTTCTTTCACCGATAAAGGGATCAGATCTAAAGGGGTTAGTGGATTAAAACCATAAACAACTTCAAAAGGAGTAAACTTAGTAGAAGTATGCAAAGTCTTATTTTATGCAAATTCAATTAATGGCAAGCATTCTTCCCAAGACTTCAATTTTTGCTTTGTCACAACACGCATTAAAGTACCCAAGGTTCCATTTACTACCTCAGTCTGTCCATTAGTTTGCGGGTGGCAAGTGGTAGAACATAGTAGTTTTGTAGCCAACTTATCCACAGAACACACCAAAAGTGGCTCAGAAATTTTACATCTCTATCACTTACAATGGTTTTAGGAATTCCATGTAGATGAATAACCTCCTTAAAGAATAAATCTGCAACATGAGTAGCATCATTAGTTTTACGACAAGGAATAAAGTGTGCCATCTTTGAAAATCGGTCGACAACGACAAAAACAAAATCTTTGTTGTTCGTAGACCTACGCAAGCCCATAACAAAATCCATAGAAACATCAGTCCAAGGATTTCTAGGAACAGGCAGAGGCATATACAGTTCATGAGGTTTAATCTTAGATTTGACATTTTTGCATGCTGTGCAGTTTTCACAAATTCGTTGCACATCTCATTTCATGTGAGACCAAAAGAAATGCTCTTTCAGAAGTTCTAAAGTTTTCAAAACTCCAAAATGTCTCATCAATCCTCCTCCATTTTATTCCTTAACAAGCAATCCATGCATAGAACATTGGGGAACACAAAACTTATTCTTGTGAAACAAATAATCTTCAAATTGTAATTTTTTTTAAAACCAAACTTTTCACAAACTTTGAACACAAAAGAGAAATCAGAATCATTCTTATATAGTTCCGTCAAATACTCAAAACCTAAAAACCTTGCATCAAGCAGTGAGATAAGAGTATACCTTCATGACAATGCATCAACAACAATGTTTTCCTTACCGTGTTTATATTTGATCACAAAAGAAAACATTTCAATGAATTCAACTTAGTGACCATGTCGTAACATTTCAATGAATTCAACCTAGTGACCATGTCGTCGATTAAGTTTACCTTGTCCCTTTAAGCGTTTTAGGGATTCATGGTCAGAATGAATGACAAATTCCTTGGACCATAAATAGTGTTGCCAAGTCTCCAAAG
>LTAE01002537.1:0-24331 GCA_001647135.1 Pontederia paniculata | reverse complement strand
CTGGTCGACCGCTTATATCCTTAGGACGTCTACTGCATACTTATGGTACTTCATTGATATATATCACGTATGCAGTGGTCGTCCATTCCTTCCGCTCAGGTCGACCGCTCTACTGAACTTGTCTATATCCTGTTACAGAAATCAACTCAAACAAGTTCATTAGTACAGACTGAGTTCACTTACAAATTTGTGATCATTCAAAACATTCTCGGGATCCTAGATTCAACAGATTTCACCAATGCATACAACTCCTTGTCATATGTGGGATAGTTGAGGGCCGCTCCACTGAGTTTCTCACTAAAATAAGCAATTGGACTTCCTTATTGCATCAAAACTGCATCAGTACCAATTTTCGAAGCATCACATTCGATTTCAAAAGTTTTTGAAAAATCAGATAAGACAAGTAAAGAAGTTGAACTTAGCTTATCTTTCAATATATTGAAGGCCTTCTCTTGCTCTTCAATCCATCTAAAACTGACATTATTTTTAATCATTTCAGTCAATAGGGCAACTAAAGTGTTGAAATTCGGTACAAATATGTGATAGAAGCTAGCTAATCCATGAAAACTTCGTACTTCAGTCACTGATTTCGGTGTAGATCATTCTTTGATTGCCTTGAGTTTCTCTTCATCGACCTCTACACTTTTAGAGCTAACAACAAAGCCAAGAAAAAGTACTCTATCCATGCAAAAGTGACATTTCTTCATGTTAACATATAACTTTTCATTTCTCAAAATATCAAACACATATCTTAAATGTTCAACATGATTAGTCAAGTCTTACTGTAAATCAAGATATCATTAAAATATACAATCACAAATTTGCCTATATAAGCATGCAAAACATGATTAATTAATCCCATGAAAGTACTAGGTGCATTCGTGAGTTCGAACGACATAACTAATCACTCATATAACCCATGTTTCATTTTAAATGCTATCTTCCGTTCATCATCTTCCCTCATCCAAATTTGATGGCACTCACTCTTTAAATCATCTTAGAAAATATAGTAGAACCATGCAACTCATCGAGCATCTCATCTTGACGAGGGATAGGGTGTTGATATTTTATCATTATCTTATTTACCGCACGACAATCGATGCACATTCGCCAAGTCTCATCCTTCTTTGACACCAACAAAACAGGGACAACACAAGGACTCATGCTCTCACGAACAAGTCCTTTAGAAAGAAGTTCTTCCATCTGTCTTTGCAACTCTTTTGTTTCTTCAAGATTGCTTTTGTAAGTTGGGCAGTTCGGTATTTGAGCACCCGGAATAAAGTCAATCTGGTGTTCAATTCCTCTAATTGAGGGCAGACCTAAAGGCATTTCTTCGGGTAAAACATCTTGAAATTCTTCTAAAAAAGAAATAACAACAATAGGCAAAGGAGAGTCAGCGTTAGATAGATGGACCTCCTTATATATTAACAAGATCATCGGTCTCAATGAGCTACAAAATACTTCGCTCTCGCTCACTCTTGATAAAGCACTCACTTTTTTGTCTTCTCCATTCACTTTCTTTTCATTTTCCCTCGCTATGCCCAATCTTTTTTTCTCACTCTTCTTTTCAACTCTACTCACACTCTCTTTTTCTATTTGCTGAACTTTGACAATATTCTCAGTTTCTTTATAATATGCAGCAGTGGACTTCTTTATTTGCAATTATTCCTCAAATACTTGGTGTGGTGGTAATGGTACAAGTGCTACATGATGCTTGTCTTTATGGAAGCTATAGCGATTTGTGTAGCCATCATGTGTGACACGACGATAGAACTGCCAAGGCCTCCCAAGTAGAATATGACATGCTTGCATAGGCACGACATCGTACAACACCTCGTTAGTATACCTTCCAATGGAAAATAAACTGGATGCTTGTTTGGTAACCTTCAACTCGCCATTTTCATTCAGCCATTAAAGTCTATAAGGTTTGGGGTGTTTCAGCGTGCGTAAGCCAAGCTTGTCCATCGTAAACTTACTTGCTACATGGACACAACTTCCACTATCAATAATTAGTCCACATGTTCGATCTTGTACGCGACAATGAGCATAAAATATATTTTCTCCTTGAGGTTCTTCAACATTTTCTTGAATATTTATATGTAAAGTTCTCATAATTACCAGACTTTTCTCTATTTCTTCAACTTCTTCACCACTTTCTTCTCCCAAGGATGTTGCACTTTTGTGTGAAAACTCTTCTTCAGACGCAATATCACCATTGTCCATCATGATCATAACACACTTATTTGGACATTGTGAAGCAATATGATCTGAACTCAGACAACGAAACACTTAATATCTCTAGTCCTTTGTGATCTAGAAGGGGCAATACCTTTATCCTTCGAGTTAGAGTGTTCAACCTTGGTTTTCTCCTCAAACCTTGAATTTGACCTTTCAACTGATTTGGTATTTATACGCCATTTTGATGGCCAAGTTGAGTTTGAACTTTAAGAATTTCCACTAGGATGAATATTTCGTTTTAGCTGCTTCTCAACCTTTATAGCGTTATGCAAGACTTCATCCAATTACAAATACTCCTGCAATTCCACAACTCTAGAAATCTCTCGATTCAACCCACATACAAATCTGGCAATTGTATCTTCAGGATCCTCGTTGATTTTGGCATGGATGAGGGTGGTATCCATCTTTTTATAGTACTCCTCCACAGTTTTGGAACCCTGCCTCATAGTCTGCAATTTAATACGTAAGTCACGATAATATGAGGGAGGAACAAATGTAGTTTCTCAAAATTATTTTCATCTCATCCTAATCTTCAATTGGTGGTTCACCGGTTCTTCGCCTATTAATGGTTAATTGATTCTACCAAGTAATGACATAATCAACAAAAGATACAACAACAAATGTAACTTTTTTTCTCTTCAAAATAATTATGACAATCAAATATACTTTCTACTGTTTGTTCCCACTCAATATAAATATCAGGATCGCTTTTACCTTGGAAAGTAGGGAGAGATAATTTAATTGAACTTGTGTTTTAATCAATTGCATCTCTATCTCGAATTCCTTCTTGTTCCTCCCTTCTTCCTCCAATGTAAACACATCTAGTCATTCTCCAATTTGCAACATAATACTCATAATTTTTATTTTTGTTTCTTCATGTTCGTGACCATTTTGATGGCCAAGTTGAGTTTGAACTTTAAGAATTTTCACTAGGATGAGTATCTCGTTTTAGCTGCTTCTCAACCTTTATAACTTTATGCAAGACTTCATCCAATTACAAATACTCCTGCAATTCCACAACTCTAGAAATCTCTCGATTCAACCCACATACAAATCGGGCAATTGTATCTTCAGGATCCTCGTTGATTTTGGCATGGATGAGGGTGGTATCCATCTTTTTATAGTACTCCTCCACAGTTTTGGAACCCTGCCTCATAGTCTGCAATTTAATACGTAAGTCACGATAATACGAGGGAGGAACAAATGTTTTTTCTCAAAATTATTTTCATCTCATCCTAATCTTCAATTGGTGGTTCGTCGGTTCTTCGCCTATTAATGGTTAATTGATTCCACCAAGTAATAACATAATCAACAAAAGATACAACAACAAATGTAACTTTTTTCGCTTCAAAATAATTATGACAATCAAATATACTTTCTACTCTTTGTTCCCACTCAATATAAATATCAGAATCGCTTTTACCTTGGAAAGTAGGGAGAGATAATTTAATTGAACTTGTGTTTTAATCAATTGCATCTCTATCTCGAATTCCTTCTTGTTCCTCCCTTCTTCCTCCAATGTAAACACATCTAGTCATTCTCCAATTTGCAACATAATACTCATCATTTTCATTTTTGTTTCTTCATGTTCATGACCAACAACTTATTACCTTTGGCAGTCTCTTCTTTGATTTGGTTGAGTAGTTGCGTGTTGTATTCGTTCAATTTGATCCTTCTGGACATCTATTTGATCACGAAGTTTAGTAACCATAGCTCCAAGACGTTGAAATTGTTGTGTCATAACTTCTATAATCCACTTTTGATCAATCTCCTCTTCTCGTGAACTAGATTCTCTGTTGTTTTCTGCTAACATTATGATCAAATCTTGCAACAAAATTAGTAACAAAAGATTTTTTTTCCTTATTCCTCACGTGGTGACACTCTGGTGGTGACTCACTTATTTTATCTCAACTCAATTCGGCTTTTTCCCTCTAATGCTCTCACCACTCAACATTTTTCCTCTCTTGAACCTCCAACAAGTTCTAAGAGAATTAACGCAAGTCAAAAGAAGATAAGAAGTAAGTAAATAAATCAATTTATGAATATGATTGCAAGATCAAAAGTGAATTCGAGGTTGAATGTGGAATAGATTTCTGAACGGATTTTTCAACCAGAAAAGGAAACAAAAAGATTAGATTGTTTAACAGAAAAGTTCAAGACTAACAAACTTTAGGAAATATCAATATGTTTCATAATTTCTTTTTCTTTTGTACTTTTTACCAACATAATTTGTTTCAATCAATATTTCCCCCTTTTCTTTTTTTTGAAGGCACTATTGGGGTAAGATTTTTTCTGACTTTTTCTTTTATTTCCACCTTTTTTTGGATATATTCTTTTCAGAAACTGAAAAAAATAACAGACTGCTTTTTTTTTATCTTTTCCATAGGCGATTATTTTTTCAGATCACAACTAAAGCACTTGAAGAAAAAAAGGATCTAGATGCAAATGGTGGCGGATGAATATGAATTTTTTTGGAATATGTTGAAGACAAACATAATAGAAAAAATAAATAATTAGAACCCATATCGAAAATGCAGCTTTGATACCAACTGATACGATACTCAAGGACAATGCCTTAGTGATCGAAATAATATATGATAATGAAGAGAAACGAAATCAAAAGAGAGATCAGACAGTGGAATATCAATCTCAAGATTATCGATTAATCAAACAATCGATATTATAAATTAATAAATGTAGTCACAAGTTTACCTTCTAATTAACATCGAAAGTTCACAAAGAATAGATTGCTTGAGTTCCTCCTCAACACAAGCAATTAAGGAAGAATTTAATTCATTCAAAAATTATCTCAAATAACATAAACAAGCAGTATTATAGGTTCCAAAAGACTCTTTTTGACCAGAAGTAACACCCTAATTTAGCCTACAAGTAAAAGACATTTATTTCCTAAAATAAGAACTCAATTCATATCAAGACTCTAAATAGAATATTTGGTCCTAATTAATTCTAAATTTCTAGGTTTAATAATTCAGTCATGGGTTGTTTGAGTCTCTTCATGTGGAGATTCTTCGTACAACCCAATTTAAAATATATGAAGGAGTTGAGTTTGATACAGAGTCTTCAATCCAGGTTGAAGATGATTCTCCACGGAAGTCTGAATTTATTTTGCTCGCAATCTTGTTATCGGACCAGTTTAAATTGCAAAGGTTCTTGACAATTTTCAGCAATATCTTGATAATCAAATGAAGTATCTTTCTTGTCATCATGTCCCATAATGTGAGGCTCAAATTTGACAACTTCTAAATTCGTGTTATCTCCAAATTTGACAGCTTCCGAATTCATATCACACACGTTCTTTCGTTCTTCACGATCTATGAATCCTCGTCCTCGCTCCCGTGATCTTTGTGTTGTCTTTGATCCCTTTCAAATTCTCCTAATAAGTTTTGGCATAGCTTTAGGAGAGAGAGAGAAAGAAAGAAAAAAACTCATGTGAGAGACTTATGCCGTTACCTTTTAACCTTAAAGAGAAGAAAAGAGAGACAGATGAAAATCTTGATGGATAAATCAGAAGGAGAAGAATGAGGGCTTCTCTCCTCTATATTTAAATAGGAGTATTTTTTTAAAAAAATAAGTTTTAAACCGACTCAAAATCTCTTATTTAATTTTAGCCTCAAAATGAACTAAATATTATTATTTAATAATTTCTAGTGTTAATAAGTTCGTGTGTCTAACACAGCTTGTGTTCGGATGAAATACGATCCATGTTAAATCTATATGTGATATGAGTGCAACAAGGTCCATGTTCAATTTGAACAGTGTTATACTCTTATTAATCAAACTTTTTCATAATTTAAAAATTCTCGGGTGTTAAATAATAAGTGAAAAATCCACAAAGTCTTCTCGTAGATATGATGCTAGCCATCAATCTGTGTTCACTATACCGTGCGCATGGTTGTTGTCATTTGTCAACTTATTATATAATCGAAGAATAAAAAAAGTACACGTCTCCTCATAACATCAATTATATAATAAAAAATTATGGAAACATTCCCTTTTTTATATATTTGTCAATTATTAATTATACTAGTTCGAACGAAATAGGGTCCCAAAACACATTCCATCAAAAAAATCATACGGAAAATGAATGATTTTTTTAATATTGAAAAGAGATACTAAAAAAGTGTTTGTTTAATATATCAAACCATTTATCCACCTACCAATATTGTAACTTCCGCTCATGTTGCCAACTATTAATTGATTTGAAAGATTACATGATTCAAGCTGAAAAAAGATAGTTACAAACACAAAATTTAAAATAATCATAATGATATTAAATTGGCACTAATATATATATCGACCCAAATATGACAGGAAGTGTTAATATAAAAATAACATATGATGATCTCATTTGTATAGGTATTATATATGGCTATTAATTATATCTTAAAGGTTGGTGTTTTCATGCAAAACTCAAAGGGATAATAAACATTTATAGCATTTTGCTTTGCTGAGAATTACCTCCTGAGATTGAATGAAATGCCAAGGAACAGTGGCCATACACTTCTTCTTTTAAAGAAAAAAATAAATTAGGGTCATTAATATACTTTTATTTTATCATCCAGTTTTTTTCCTTTTGCTTTTCTTTAGGTCTCTTAGTTTGTACGTACGCATTTAATCATCTTTTAATTAAGTTATAGAAAAAAATATAAGCTGGAGTATATAAATGTGTTATTTTTATCATCGACTACCACTCGAATTAATTCCTCGTCTACAAATGTGTTAAGAGAACAGCACAAATTGCGTGTGGTCAATTAATGCATGCACATGCTTCATACAGTTGAGCCAACCAATCAACAAGTGATTGAGTCAACTAGCAACTGAATAATACAAAGAGGTCTACAAAAATTTAAAAGAAGCACGGTTGAGAAAGAAGAAATTATGAAACTTAGTTGGGTATATAAATTGTATCCAAAGGAGACCTCTCATTGAAACACATATGTATTGTTGAGAAATCACGAAGAACAGAAAGAGAAAGATCAATAAACACACAAAAAATATACACAAATTTTACGTAATTCGGAGATAGATCTTCTACATACACGATCGTCGTGAAAGATTTTCACTATGTTGTGTTCAAAACTACCAGAGTACATAACCGCTCTAAAAATAACATATATATGATGGGGCTAGGGCAACAGTCCACAAAATAGTAAAATAGCATATATACACCTAGAAAAATTTTTAGTTGGTACAACGTCAGTAGATATTTGATGATTAGTCTCCATTTGTTATTTCCAATAATGTATATATATTAGTTGGTACAGATTATCAGGTCACCTGTTTATTTTTCGAATTCTCTTGTACAATATGGAAAATTACACTCATGTTAGGGAAATACCTACCAAAAAAAATCAACAAAGGTCATTCGCAAAGAATAGAAAATAGGAATATATCCGGGTATATAACCAACAATAAATTATATTACACATAAATCGAGATACAAATCAAGAACGAAAAAGTGATATACAATAAAGAGATTTGCCACTTGTTGCAGAAGGAAAAAAAGGGCCATGGAGATTCAATTCGAGTCTTTGGCCGAGGGAGCATCGAAAGAGGTCTGCTATAGAAGATTCGAATAGTTGGGATGTCGGCATATTGCCAATGTCCGTCGAGGTGAAGTTGCCAATCGATCGGGCGAGGAGCCACAAGCAATAGGAAAATAAAGTTGGCAAAACAATAATGACCGCAAACTAAAAAGCTAGTTGTATAAAATATGACTTTGAATTGGACAAGCATAATAAGGATCCAATCTAGGGGGCAGGTAAAATTTTCTCGCATAGGAAATTGTGAATCCATCCGTAGTTCATCAAGTTCATAATAGGAACGGACCAAGTCGGGTTTGTCCTTGGACCCGAACTGCTTTGATTGTCTTTGAATTTATTCAGTTTATAGAGTTGACGCCTCTACTTAATAATGCATAGGTCAGCCTTCATCATTTTTCTTAACCGACAAAAACACATTTGTGCATGCATAGATTAGATAAAACGCTCGAATGCATGAAAAATATAAAAATGTTTATTGAGATCATAATGCCTATCATTAATGATCCTAACTCCTAAATCAATTGGATTCTTATGTTGATCCTAATTCTCAAGCCTTGAGGGTGGAAAGAGACTTACCCTCGAAAGACTTTACGTAGAAACATAACTCGATGAAAGGGTTGTACACAAGTTAGAACTTCTCAAATATGGACTCCTAGACTACTTATGATTCCTCACCCGCATAGGAAATTACTCTCATAAAAAACTTCCTACTCAAGTAGAACTCTATTTTGACTCTTAAAACAACCGCAATAGTTTAATCCAAATTGAAATAGAAGTCCCAATGCCACTTGGACATTGCCTCACCACACTTCCTTGTATGTGTTATGGGAAGCTTCTCGACCCACTCACTCAACATTACACTATGACCAAACATCAACATGAACATTTTGCACCGCATCGCGTCGTAAAGCATCACTCTTATGTATCATTTTCACTTTTGTCAATGGGCATCCTATGAATAATCTCAAGTTATCTCATCATTTCATATATTTTCCTTTGAACACTTTTGTACTTAGTTTCTAGAGAGAATAGTTTAATGTCATTGTTGTAACAAGAGTTAACAATAATAAGGCATCCACAATTGTACTTAGTTTCTAGAGATAATAGTTTAATGGCATTGTTGTAATAAGAGTTAACAATAATAATGCATCCACGGTTATGGTTATTCATGCCTTGCGTCACCATGGCACTGCTATATCTTTCATATATTAAGGGGAAGCATGCTACACCATCATCCTATTGAGGCCACCTTATTTTGAATTAGCAATATATCCTATTTGCCTTCCAAAGTATTGATACTTCTTAAATGTTGGAAATATTGTGCTTGCCTAAATCATAGGACCGGCCTTTTCGCATTGTGAACAATCGTCCCATTCGATTTAAAGTGCCATTGAGAGTATGTCTAATGCCCTGTAGCACTAGCCAAAGACACTCCCGCTTGGGAAAGGATGCCTGAGAAGAATAGGCTTGCCTAGATGGACAAGAATGTCTTGGCACGATATGTGATCAAACACTTCCAATAGTGACCTCATGACAAGTGATATCAAATTGGTTCTCCTACTTTGGACCAAGCGACGCTCGAAGGAGAAGAGACATCACCACAAGCCCAGCCATGCTCATCATTACCATGTCATGGCCAAGTGCAACCGTATTGTGCCCAAGTGCACTCCGGCCGCGTCCTAGCCGCGAGCAACCAATTGAACATTCTCTGTTTAGTCTAAGAATGTTTGTATCATGCTTGGTCATGAGCATCATGCGTCGGACATCCTATTATGTTGTCATGTCTTATGGCCATCTATGCTCATTGTGCCCTTACCGTGCCCAAGTGCACTATGACCATGCCCTAGTGGCGACAAACCAATTAGATGTTCCTTGCTACATCTAGGGACGCCTATGCCACACCCAGTCATGAGCATCATGCATCAAACATCATGTTGTCCTGCCATGCAGCACGCTTAGTCGTGCACCTATCGCACCCCAAGCGCATTCCGACCATGCCCCAATGGCAGCCAACTAATTAGATGTTCCTTGTTGTGCTTAGGAATACCCGCGCAACCGTTGGTCGTGAGCTCATACGTAAGACATATTGTTGTGTTGTCATACAACAGGCCTAGTTGTGATCATTATTCCCCTCTACCACTCGTGTGCACCCTAACCACGACGAGATGTGGCCAATAAATCGAACATTTCTTGTCATACATAAGATTGTCCATATCACATCTTGAAGTGAGTAGCACACAATAAACACCCAACCCTACCACCGCACCTCACGCCTAGTCGAGCAACACATCAAGTTCCAAAAGTGCCCATGCCTTGCTTAGGAGTGCCCATCGTGCGTAGTTATAACAACTTAGCATCACTCACATGCTCATGATGTTGCAATGGTCGTGCAATGTAAAGCGCCCATCGCTCCATGCCTCATGTTAAGCACAAGCCCTGAATCATGCCTTGATACTCTCAACTACAGAAAAAACACCTACAAACACTATGACAACAAGGTGTTACCACACCGAGTGTCTACCTATAAGGGGGCAATGAGTTGGAGTTTTGTAAAAATTAGTGGATGGGTTGTTAGCAAAACACTGCCTCGTCAAGTGTCATCCCTCAAATGCTAAAACCATCCGTTGAGAGCCAAGATCGAGCTCATTGCTTGCCAACACAACTAACAATTTAGTTGCCCATCATAGTGTTGGATTAATGGCGAGCTCTCTCATACTCCAACTGAGAGTCTCCATCATTAAACTGAGGAAGCCTCTCCATCCTTCAAGGAATGCCTTGAGTCCATCAAAGCGACCTCCAAACTCATAGTCCAAGCCTTGGTTGACAAGTTTCTAAGGTTGCAATTAGCATTCCAAGTCGAGATGGAGTTGAAGCTGGAAGCTCTTCGCCTTGAGCTCGATCAACGCCAAGCCGCTTGCCCAAGAAGTAAAGTGTCTTCAGTAGAATCATCGTCAAGTTATGAGAACCATAATCAACCACTCTCACACGAGAGTCAATTTCCTATTGAACGAACATCATCGATTCTTTTTTAATGTGCCTTATGTCATCGCCCTGTCCATGCCAAACGATGCTGCCAATGCTTCAATGGATCCCCAAATTGAAAGAAGGTGAGTTGGCAAATCTTGTCGTGGTCTCATAAAGGAGATGAGAGTTTTGCCCACATTGATTAATGGGATGATTTCACCATTCTCTTATTGTGATACGAGTAGAGGAAGTTCAAACTAAACAATCAAAAACTTCAATATGCCTTGTTCTAAAATGTCAAAGTCTCAAGCGACCACTACAGGTGTAGTGTTCTCGTGCCTAACGTTCATTGGCCAAATAGCTCCATCCACAGTTCCGCCCGTAAAGTGGAGTCAATGAGTCAAAATCACTTTTGGTATGAGACTCTAGTCGCCCCCTCGTGACCTCAATCAACTCCTATGGAGGCAAAGGATCCCCTCAAGCTCCAAACAACAAGCAAAAAGATGCCAAGGCATCGAGCAATGAGTTTAAAATGGGTGATTATGTCCAAGTTAACTTGCCTTGCCAACATCTTGCAGAAGGCAATAACTTACTTAGATAACACTATCATTTCTAAGGCTCATTCCGAATTATGAAGAAGATAGACAAAGTGACATCCAAGTTGGAGCTTCTTTGAATCCTTCAACAACACCTATGTTCCATTGCAATGAATTGAAGCAAACTCCCAATGAACCAAACCAAATAAGATTCCATGGAGCTAAAATAAAAGCAAATGGATGACATTGCTTAAGTTTAGAAAAGCTGAAGTTGACATAATCTTGGTGCATGAAGAATAAACCAATGAAATCAAATCGCACATAAGGGTGTCAAAACCCCATTGGCAGTGCACGAAATTGAGAACTTCGGATCGACACTACCAGGTGCAAACATTTCTAGTGCTACAAGGTGATGACGTCGAAGTCAAGATGATGAAGACATACAATTGTCTAATGACTGAAGTCACAACTAAAAATGAAGACATTAGAGAACCTGGAGTAACCACATCGAGGACGTCGTCAACTTTGGTGGGATATGTCACAAGCCGCTTCTCGAACCACTAGTTCAATGCTGAATTGCGACCTTGCAACGTCGGCAAACCGTCACTTCAAATGTCAATACCAAAATTTTGCACCATGTAGCGGAGCATCAATCTTGTGGCTCATGCCCACTTTTTTCGAGGAACATGCTATGAATTATCCTTAGTTGTATTATCATTTTATGTACTTTTCTTTAAACAAATTTGTAAGTTTATAAAAAGAGTTGTCCAATGGAATTATTGTAATAAGGGTGAGTAATAATAATGCACCCCTCGTGATGATTTTCTGTGCCTTATGTCATCATGGCACCCTCTATATCTTTGGCAAGGTTGAAAAACTCGAATCAAACATCAACCTGAATAGCTCCTCGGTTTAGATCAGATATGTTGGTTCATTTGAATAAGATGATTGAATTGATTGACAAATAAATATATTTAAATTAATATAATTGATTAAAATCAAAATACAGGATGTCATATAAGTTACAACACATACACTTTTTTTTATCTCAATTCATAAGTTTACAATATAAAATTTATACCAAAATCAAATAGAAGTTCTAATAGATAATATTAAAAGATAATTGTTAACAAAAGTTCACAAACTTTCACAAGATTCACAACACATAAAGTTTGTAGCAAAATCAAATGCACATTCTAATAAAATAACATCATAAGATAATTGCTAACACGATTTTTTAAACATCCAAAGCACAAATCACAAGTTGCAAGTTCATGATTTTTTTCTTCATAAAAATATTAAAACATCATGCTCTTGTTCAATGACCTTCATCTTGAGGAAAAGAATCCAAATAATGCCCTTGATCTTCAATGTTGTCTTCTTCCAACTGACCTTAAACAAATATAAATAAAAAAGAGTCAAATTCAAATTTCACAACTATAAGCATCTTATAAATCAATTATTGAAAGAACAAGCAAATACATTACCTTCTTCCATATCAATTCTTGGATTTCCAAATCATTATAAAGCATTTTCTCAACTCATTATAATCAAATAGTAGATTATCTTCCTCATCCATAATCCAGAACTCAATCATCTCCGTGCTCTCATAATCAATAGGATAAAAAAATATTTTTTTGTTAAGAACATTGTATAAAAATAAAAACATATATAAATTAACAAATTTAAGTTTTTTTTCAAAAAATGAATATATGAACTTGTCATAACACAAACCTACTTTTTAAACCCAAATTGTAATACATGTATACAAGACCATGCAATCTCTTGTATTCAAACTTATTTCTTCTCTTTAAATGTATTCTTTCAAATGCACTCTAATTTCTCTCACAACTAGAAGATGATGCAGCTTTTACTTAGAAGTCGAATTGCCAACTATGACACTAATGGAGTACCGTCCAAAACTATGCCACCATCACTACAAGAATAACAATAATTAGCGACAGAAATAACATCGCCAAATTGTTGCTAAGTTGTCAATATAGAAATTGGAGACAACTTAGCGACGACCTAATGACAATAACAAATTGTCGCTAAATAATAGTCGATATTAGCGATGACCGGTCGCTATCGCTAGTGGTCGCTAAATTGTCTCTGAATCATCATTGAAGCATCATTATTTTTTTTCCATTTTTTACAAAAAAATCAATGCCTTCGTCACGCTAAGTCATCGAAGGACTGTCGCTACGCTGTCGTCAAAACCATCAATAAATTATCGCCAAATCGTCGATGTATCATCGCTAAGTATCAAAGACAGTCGATGCTAACTTATTAAAAAACCATTGTTGTGTCATCATTACGCCGTCGTAAAGTATCAAACTAATTTTTTTAGAAAAATGACTCTTGCTAATATGTGGTAAATTGTCTCCAAGTCATCGCTAATTATGAAATTAAGGAAAAAATAATTAATTTGTACATAAAACCTTACATAAAATATATATCATCACATCCAATATATATTCTCATCAATGTATAACACATTAAATATGTCAAATAAAAATACTAATAGTCACATGCATCAAAGTATCACAATACAAGAATACAACAAGCTTTAATTGCCAAACACAAAAAGTCTAATCGTGAGACGGAGGAGTGTGAGAAGTAGATCGATCGGGAATTAAACTCAGGACCTTCAGCAAAAGTGGCCTAACCTTATCATCCACGACCTCGCCCATAAGGTTCCTCATCACAGCCATAGTCGTAGCGGCAGGTGCAGCGATCGAAATGCACGAAGGACTAGCGATAGAAGAAGCACTCATTTGCGAACTCAATCTGCCTAACCCACAAAGTCGACCCTCGTTAGTAAGTCCTGCAACTTCTTTCTATACATCCTCGTCGACTTTAGAGTATTCATCAACATTATCATCGTCCTTCTCCGTCATAAGCAAATCATATGACTCCTGTCAATGAAAATAGTTAATTCCATACCAAAAACTTAAGGAGAAATATTTGAAATGAGTGTTATAAAAATATACTGTAATTTATTTTGTTTACTCCGAGATGAATTGGTCAGTCTTATTCAAGGTGTAAACTTCTTTGTACACTATTCAAAAGTCAATTTTGTCGTCAATCGCCAACTCCTACATCAATCACATTTCACATATTTGTGATAACATTCAAAATTATGATAATTTGAAAAAAATAATATTTTTTTTATTTATGCTTTATGAACCTAGTAGAGCTCCGTAATGGCATACCGCATTCCGACTTAGACAATCTATTGTTTTTTCCTATTGTTGACTTCTCTTGATATTCGAGTGATGCCTTACAAGCCTTACATGCAAATAAGTGTTGAAAACAAATATAATCCAAATATTACTTATCAAGTTATGCAAAGAGAAAATGAAACTTTGTTTGAATTATGTGGAGCATACTTGTCTTTTGCTTCAAAAATGTTGCCGTCGGTGACAAGCCTTGCATCTTGACAGTAGTTGAATAGTACTCCTCTGAAGCGAGTAGAAGTTACAATATTGAAGATCTTCCTTATTACACCATCTAAAAGGCCTTCCTCCCATTTATAGTTGGCCTGAAAAAATAACTTGTTATGATTTTGTAAACCAAATTCAAATAAAAATAAAATAATTTTACTTTAAATGCATTGTACATGTCATCTCGATAAAGCATTGGAATGTCCTTCCAATAAGCATAGTCTATTGAAAGCTTCGAAAGAACGAACTCGCTGATGACACAATAAATACATCATGGGATGAAAGAAGACCTAAATTAGTTAATGCATGCAAATTATATCCATACATTAAGGAAATATGTTTTTTTAATAAATCATATATTATCAACTCACGAATTGTTCTTGTCATCCACCGTAACTCTGATAGATGATAAGGATTGCGCTGTTGAAAATCCAATATGAACATTGTCTGAAATAAATGTTAACAAAGAGCAATAATAAATGAAATATTATCTATTTGAGAGTCGAGACCAATCATGGGCTCATCCTCCCCAAGTGGAGTGCCACGACTCATGTCGCTCCTACGAGCTCTCCCATGACCACGAGGAGTCATAACATATAATAGCATATAAAAAATATTATATATAACATGTAAAATCATATAGAAAATTATCAAAAATTCAGTTTTTAAGTTTTTTTTATATTAATGAAAAATATAAGCATTTGTTGGAGCAATAACTTTGTTAAGACAATAACATCGCATGGATTGCTCGATCAGCAAAAAACATTCCATGACAATCAAACCAACACTTCCTATCACGTTTCAAGTAAAATAAATGTGTGTTTTTCCTACAAAGTGGGCACACAAGTTTTCTTTTAATACTCCATCTACTTAACATTTCATATGCAGGAAAGTCATTAATCTTTCACAATAGTGCCACTCTCATTACGAAGTTTTTTTTTCTTTGATCTGTCATATGTCAAAACTCTATCCTCCCATAACATTTTCAATTCATCTACAAAAAGACCTAAGATACACATCTATACACTTGCTATAGCGACTTCAGTCTAGGAATCATGAAAGTAAAAAATGTGTTTCCTACACATGCACATATTTGGTGGTAGATTATAAGGAGTAACAAATATGGATCAATATGAATAGGTGTTGTTGAACCCCCAAATAGATTAAAACCATCAATGTGAAGACTAATATGATATTACAAATATATGCAGGAAAATTAGGATGACATGTGCCAAAATATTTCCACGATTATGCATTTGAAGTGTGTATCATAACT
Source organism: Pontederia paniculata (assembly GCA_001647135.1). Classification (NCBI taxonomy): domain Eukaryota; kingdom Viridiplantae; phylum Streptophyta; class Magnoliopsida; order Commelinales; family Pontederiaceae; genus Pontederia; species Pontederia paniculata. The sequence continues at coordinate 8,307 of LTAE01002537.1, read as the reverse complement.
GATGGATCGCTTCACACCCTCTCTGCATGCCATTGCATAGGAATATCACTGTTTAATATTACAATTTGTCTTTGGTTTAAATCGAGACTCACCGCATACAACACAACTTGCTGATTCACTATGCTCTTGGAAACATCAATCTTCTGGTACTCTAATCCAAGTTCACTCATCATTCGCTTGCATTTATAATAATTTTTCAAGAAGTTTTTCAAAGGAAGACAACATAGACTTGATAATAGAAATCATTTTTTCAAAGCACTTGTCACTCATATTTATTCGGGCTTTAAATTCATCAATTGCGAAACAAAAAATAATACACTTTCTTGCCCGTAAACATTCTAAAGAGGCTCGTCTGCATTTCTAAGAAGATTGTAAAATTTTGAAGCTAATGCATTAGGAGTTTTTTCTCTTCGTCCATGCTCTCGATAAAATGTAGCACCAACTTCTACATCTCAAACCATATCAATGTAGGGAATTATCGAATAATCAACAATTGACTTGATTACTTGAACTTTAATCTTTCTAATATTCTTCACCGTGCAATGTCCAATTTAAGTAGTCCACCCAAAAATCTTTCCGATATAAATCCATCTCGACGTAGTATCTTAGTTTCGATTTCCTATACTTACAATTCGCACATAAACAACAACGCGACCAAGAGAATCGGTTGCACCTCATTCATATGAAAATCTCAAAATTCACCAACTCCATCCTTAAAATCTTCATGCACATAACATTTTTATCTTTCCATCGAAAAATCCAACTTTGTTCATGTCTCATTATAGTACATAGATTTTCAATAAAACATGATTAAATATGAAAACAATTATACTACAATAAATAAATATAATAAAATAAAAAATTATGCTAGTAGGGTGCGATGATTAATCATGATTATGCTACATTAATCAGAGAGGAGAGCACAATTACAAAGTCATGCTAGAAGGGCGCGAAAAATTTTATACTACATTAATCAGTGAGGAGGGTGTTGACGCCCTCCTCACAAGATCGAGGAGGATGTGCGGCATTCCACACGATCGTGAGGAGGGCGTTGGAGCCCTCCTCACAACATTGAGGAGGGTGCACATCTCTCCTCACAATCATGAGTAGGGCGTCGATGCTCCTCACAACATTGGGAGGGCACGCAGCCCTTCTCACAATCGTGAGGAGGAGGGAGTAATGGAGGGCGGTCACACCTAGAGACAATCGTCGATGATGAGGACATGACAATGAGGCGGTAGAAGACAACGATGACATGCAGCAAACGACGGCAAGGGAGGAAGAAGGGGAGAATGCATAAAAAACAAGATAAATAAATTAGGGGGCAAATTTAGACACGAGAATTAGTGATAGGTGTTTGACTGTCGCTAAATCATCACTAAATCATTCCTAGATTTTTTTTCCAAACAAAAAAGGACAACGACAAGTGTATGTCCGTCGATACACTATCACTAACCCTTGGTTAATAGTTTTTGAAAAAAAAAAGATTAAAAGTTTGATTATTACACCATCATCTGGACGTCTCATAGAGGGGTGGTTTTTTGAGCGGAACAATGTCTCTATTAGCAACAACATAGTGATAGACCTATCTGTCGATAAACTTATGTCGCAAAAATATGTTATTCTTGTAGTGCATTGATCTATCATAAAAATAACACAAAGACGATTAATAATATTTAATACATCAAGTAATACATGAAATGAATTTCTAACATAAAATAAGAAAATCTTACTGGATCTCAATTCTTTAGCTATCGAAATAGTTAATTGCTTGCTAAAACTTAAAAATAGATCTTGATACGATCAATTTTGTTTCAAAACTTTGATCTTTTGATTTGTAACAATTGTATCAAACACTTCAAGCCATCCTTGTTGAGCTTATGAATTGATACCAAAGTTATCTTTGTCATCATAAAAAACTAGATTCACAAAATATGCAACACAATAAATATTTTTGCGAAGTTGCTTATCCCGTTGATGCTTGATTATTCTTGTGTAAGGCCTATGCAAAGATTTCTTTTTTTATGAAAACTCTTTTAGTTGTATTCTTTGCTCTGTATATGCCACCATAGATATAACTAAGGAAAGGTCTATCATCGTCATCAACAATTCTTAATAAGCGAACTAAAGGATTCACAATCTAAACAATAACGCCACAATCATTCCAAAATCTGCTATCCAAGACAATATCCATAACAAACTTAGCTTTCTTATATATGTAATATCTCGAATTTGTGAAATCTATACTTGTCACAAAATATTGCAAATTAATTTTGTGATTATGGATACTTACAATGCAATAAGTGTAGTTGCAAATGAGTTGGTCTATGACGTATAATTTCACTCAGGTTTGATATTTTTCTTAACCAACCAAGTAAAAAAAGCAAGATTGTAAAAAGAACTTTGTTACTTGCATTTTCAAACAAACTATTCAAAAAAATCTATTATTCAAACATCTCCAAAAATCAAATTCAAACAATGTGCGGCACAAGGAGACAAATAAATGAAAAAAATACGTCTCATTCAACAATCTGCCAACAACTTTATAATTTGCAACATTATCTATTACTAAGTCCACAACACTACTTGACCCAACAAATTCAATCAAATCCATAAATAAGTTGCAAAAGGTTATAACATCCTTAACAATATCTGAAGCATCAATAGATCCAACAAAAAAATTCTTTTGGACAATAAACAAGAAAGTTGATAAGTTATTTATTGTTTTGATCTTGTCACACATAGTTCATTATAATTCAATCATTTTATGTCGAGCACTTTTAGAAGTATGAATAAAAAAAATCCAACTTTCTTCTTAATATTATATAACAATGTAGTTCTAATGTCATGATAACTAGGACATTTGTATCGTAAACCAATAGGTACAATAACATCTATCATGGGCTAATAATAAACTACTTTGCACAATTAAATGGAATGAAATAGTCATAAAAAAATCTACCAACAACTAAATCAGCTCGATGAATAACATCTTTACCTGTCATGATAGTTCTAATGGAAGATTGTGCACTATGCCTAGTTCTTGAAGCAAAAAAAAAAACTATTTGCATTTGTATTTCTTGTTTTTTTTCTAACTTTGCTTGAAATTATTAGGATAACTTCTTTTTTGTGCATTCATCTCAAATTACTCCCCTGAAATATTAGCTTTAATTTCATCATGTGCTCTTTTTCTTTTAATGCAGCCATAGATTTCAAAAGTTATTAAGTTGATATTTAACTTCATAACTAACTTTAGGGCAAGACATTGCCTCTACTTTCTTTTTCGCAAGATGTAATTTTTATTTTATGTATTCCTCCACCTTTTAGAACTTTTCTACAATACAGACATATAACAATCTATTTCCTTGTTTATAGAAACAAATCTGACAACGCTCTCATGTAGGATCAGATTTTAGTCTCATTGATTGAGAGCTTAAATCTTGAGTGTTTGCAGATTCACAAACAACTGAGTGATTTTCAGTAGCACTACTTCCAATCAATACCATGTCATATAAAATAAGTTTAAAATGACTCTTAAGACAACAAACAAACTAATAAAATAGAAAAAATGTAAATATCATGTTAATCGGTAACAAAAACGTGAAAATGATGCATATGATACATAACAATATATTTAATGACTAGAATTTGGTTAATTGCAAAAGTAACATAAATAAAATTTAATACATAATGAAACCTAAGAAAATAACTTAGGTTCCATGACAATATAATCAATTGCTCTAGAATTTAATCAATTACACAAATATTACTTCACAACAACATAAGGAATGAATAATATGCAAATATGAAGAGTAAGGTTCGTGGCCAATGACGTGCGCAGCCAAGTTGCAATCGTCCAGGACACACGCCGACACATGGCTGACCTCTAGGTTGCGCGTGGCATGAAGGACATGCACATCCAAGTCGCGCATGGTTTGGAGGTCGGATGCGTGTGTCCAAGCAGCGGGCGACCTAGACTCATGCATCATTTGAGAGATTGAGACCACATTGTAACTTGGCTGCATGCATCTCAGATGCACATGAACTTGAGATCGTGCATCTTGGCGTGTGTGGGAAGATCTCCGACGGAAGGTTGGAGTCGAGAACTAAGTGACTAACCAAGTAAGGTGTGAAGGGAGCCTACGCCTTGTCCATGTCATTGTCGGTCGTTTCCATCAGGTATAAGTATTCATTATAGGGCAAGGTTTCTAAGGCAAGTGGGCAACTGGGTAGACTGGATGGTTAATCTAAGTTTGGCTTTTGAAGAAAAAATGAGCCATTTTTTTAGGTGCCCGATTCAGAAAAACTATTGGCTTGGTTGGTTGAACCCTATTTTTAACTTAGTTCAATTGGTCCAAATTGGCTCAACAATCTTTTCGGTTTAAACTCGACACATGACCCGATTGATCCGATTTGAGTTTTACAACCTTAATCCTTGGTATACTGAGGGAAACATCCTACACCTTTATATTATTGAGACTACCTTGTTTTGAATTAGCAATATTGTACATTTTCCTTTGCAAAACGACGACACTTTAAAAATTTTGTGCATGCCTCAATTGTAGGATCAACTCCCCTATTGTCAATAATCACCCCGTTCAGTTCAAAGTGTCATCTTAGTGCCTTGAAGCACTAGCCAAAATGCTTTTACGAAACAACCCGCTTGAGATTCTCTGCCTAGCTACTGCCCAAGCGCACTAGCTTCAAACGATGCCCACCTAATGATCATTGTGTCAAACTCCCCAACCTACATGAGCGGTTATCGGTAACCCTCTCAACAAAGATCTTCCACTAATAACTCGGATGTGCTTGCTACATAGAAGAAAATGTCTAGGAGCGCACATGGTCAAGCACTTCTAAGATTGACCATGTGATACACACATGCTTGTTGTCCTATTGCATTGTCGAGTTGTCCGTGCATGCTTTCTAAGTTATGCTAGCTTGAACTTACATGGCACCACAAGCTCGTGTCAAGGGGCCTTAGTGCGGGACACTACCACACGTGACGTCTAGGCGAGCGGGGCACCTAGATAAGCCCTTTTAGTCGATTTGAGTGATGTTGGCAGCGAAAATCTTGGGACATGATGGGCCACGGAGCGATGTCGTGCTAAATGTCTTGCACGAGGGTCCAAACGAACACTCGAGTGGGCACTTCTCCGAAGGGACATGGGACACCGAAGGGGCTTTTGAGTGGCTTGGCTCCAAAGCAGAGGCCCCATCTACATAGAGTGTGTCTTGGAGAAAATTGGTCACAATGCGAAATGTTGATCCCGTTATTGAGACTTTCACATCGAAATCAATAAAAAATCTTGAAAAATTAACTTGACATAAGCAATGTTCATTAAATTAAGCAAAATGCCCGCTACAACGAGATGAGGGGGTTAGCATGCTTCCCTTAAATATACTAGAGACCCTGGTGGTAGGTTGGCGAAGAGTGGCGCGGAAGACCATCTCCGGGAGATCATACCACCCTTACATAGTTATTCCTAGTCCAATAGATGGCAAACGTATGAAACTAGGTATAAATATATGGAAAACAAGTAGAAATAATGGGAAATCCTAGGAAAGTGGTAATATAACTTGGGATCATTCATATGATGTCCCTTGACAAAAGTGAGCATGGCCTATGAGAATGGGGATCTATAGCAGAGCGCGATACAGAACATTAGCCTTGATTGTGCGACGACATTGCAAGGTCGCAGTGCAATATTACTTGAAAGGTCCAACAAATGGCCCGTGACATCCTCACCCACCAAAGTCGGTAACATTTCCAACACTATTGCTCTGGGTTGTCTAGGGTCTTCGTCTTCGGTCTGAACTTCGCTTGTCAAATGGTTTCCTAGATTTGTCTTCCTTGACTTTGTCTTCATCAACATCACGCAGCACCAGTAATGTACGTTGTTGTGGGACTCTTCAAGGACTCCTTTCTTGGGCCTTTTGGAGTCACTACGAAGAAGTTCCAAGAGTTACGAAGGAAGTTTGCAGTTGATTTAGCTACCATTTTAGTGTAGCTCCTGGATTTTCAACTTTGTGCAACGCTAGTGGAGTTGTTGACATTTGGGTGTGCGGGTTGACGTCAGACGTTTATTTTTCTTCCTCCAGCATTCGTTCGTCGTTGGCTTCTCTTGACTTGCATAGCATCAGCTCGTTCAACTTGGTTAATTTGGAGTTTATTCCAACTCCATCACATCTTCTAGGCAGTCTCTAATGGGACACTAGGTGTTGTTGAAGGCTTCGAGGAAGCTCCAAATTGTATGTCACTTTACCCACCTTCTTCAAGATCTAGAATGGCCTTGGAAGTTACAAAGTTGTTAGAGTAAGTTGTCACCTTTTCCATGAGGTTGGCTGGGCAACTTCACTTGGATAAATTCACCCACTTGAAACTTGTCGCTTGATGTTTTGGTATCCTTTCGCTTGTTGTCTAGAGCTTGAGGATCCTTGTTCTTCATGGAAGTTGATCGAGGTCGTGACAAGAACGCGCTTCGAGTCTTGTCGCTAGTAGATGTGGCCTTGCCTCGATCCTTCTTTCCTACAAGTGGAGTCGCGGTTGAAGGCTTTGGTCACTTGGATTCGATGTCGGGCCCTTGGGAACTCTTCAGAACGTGGGTGACTTATGGGGGAATGACTGAGGAATTTTTGAGATGTGTTGAATTGATAAGAACATTTTGGACGTCATGCTCTTAACATGTCATATGAGAATAATGTAGGATCTCCTTAGATCATGGATTACCAAGGAGTTCGTGAGTGGCTCGATCAATGCAGCGATATGATCGAGAAAATGCAGTCCCACTATGAGGTCGTGATCGTCCATCGAGATGGCGATAAGGTTTATAGGTCATGACCACTTGCCAAGACACACCGAGATATCTCGGGCAATGTTTAAGGTTGATATAACACGTGAGTTCAAAGCTTTGAACTTCGCCCGATCTCTTGAGATCGAAAGTTTGAGTCTCTTTGCGACACTCTCAGAGATGAAGATGTCAAAAACTCTAATGTCGATGAGGCTATCGAGCTCCTTCCCATCCATCAATACCTTGGTGAAGAGGAGACCTCCTTGGTTGGCCGTCAACAAAGTCAACGTGGAATTGAGGATGTGCATGGCTCCTAGGCACTTGGGCGACGAAAGAGTCTTCTCTTTCGCTTCTTGATCTCCTGCGACCATTGCGTTGACAACAACGCATTTTGGATAGTCCCTCATCCAGTGCGACCTGTCGCAAATGTAGCAATGATTTGGTGGCTTTGCTTGGGATGGTCATGGTTGGGGAAAGGCAAGCCTAAGAAAAGTATAAATTGGCTCCCAACTCTAATGGATTCTTTCCAAGGGCCGCCTTGATATGATCGTCGTTATGGGGGTTGGGCTTCCACCCATTGACGACTAAAAATCTTCTCCTCCACCAATACACTTACCATGGGGTTTTGGTGGCACTGGCCTTGATTTTGGGAACTCCGTGAGAGCTTCGACATTAGCCAAAAGATAGCAGAGGTTGGGGCAGCATTGCTTGTTCAACACCATGTGGGCCCATGGCTTTAGTCAGTTGATGAATCCTATTCAGAGGATTTATTCGTCCACTCAAGCATTGCTTGATGAATTTCTTAACATACTCATTCAAAGATCCCTTCTTTTGGAGGCGGAACAATGCCATGTTCGCCTGGACGTCCGAGTTGATTGGGCATGAGTAAATGTTGAGTGACTCATAGAATTCTTCCCATGTTTTAATTGATGTCATGTCACCATGATCGACGTCCTCATAAATATAATGCCACCACAAGTTGATCGCATCTCACAAGAAGAAGGAGACATTGATTACAATTCCCCCTTTCGATGTAATGCCTTGGGCCTCCATGTATCAACTGGACGTTTCAAAGGAAGTCTTTGATTTCCTTGGTCGTCCTAGTAAGGTATTGGCCTAAGAACGTCGATGAGTCGTCACTCATGGGAGGACTGATTCCATACTTATGTCACTTGTCGAGCGATGTTCGAGCAACTTCAGCTTGTTGTTGAACTCATATCTAAGAGCATCTCATAGGGCCATCAGCTGGTCGTCCATTGATTGTCTCATGTTCATGATCGTCACCTCCATGGTTTCCACTCGGGTGTAGAGTGTGCAACTTTGTTTTGCACACTTTGGATGTCGATTGGTTCATGCGAGTTTACGTGCACCCGAATCGCGTCCATCTCCATTGCTAGTTGGCCAAGCCAGTTCTCTAGCGAGTACACAATGTCCTTGGATCTCGCGTTGCCATCTTGGGGGGGTGTTGAATCTAGGATCCCGAGAATATTTTGAATGATCACAAATTTGTAAGTGA
>LTAE01002536.1:0-43229 GCA_001647135.1 Pontederia paniculata | reverse complement strand
CGCCATTCCTCATCTCTGATCGACCGGTCTACCTCTGATCCCTCCATATATCATCGTTCAGCTCCATATACACTCCCTTCTTATACTGGTCGACCCCTTCATATCTTTGGTCGATCGTTCATGCTTCTGCTCTCCATTTCATATATCCTCCCTCTGATGTTTGGTCGACCGCTTCATATACATAGGACGCCCACTGCACACATGTAGTTCTTCTGATATAATTACGCATGCACTGGTCGTCCACTCCTTCAGCTAAGGTCGACCGCTACTAAGAACTTGTGTATATCCTGTTTCAGAAATCAGCTCAACAAGTTCATTAGTGCAGGTTGAGTTTACTTTACAAATTTGTGATCATTCAAAATATTCTCGGGATCCTAGATTCAACATAGACCTCCTGCGCCACTTTATTTTTCCCCTTTCGACCATGCCTTCACTGACATCATCTCCTGATTCCGCTATGAAAGAAACTGGGCTCTAATTTTCTGCTTCTGAACAACTCTTAGGATGGGTGGCGACTACAATCGTTGTATTAGTAAAAAAACCCTAACATGAACCTTGTTGCCTTGACCCGGGCTTGTTACTTGATGGTCTCTGCCATGAGTCCAGATCAATCTCGACGAGACAAGGTTCAACTTGAGCATGAATGAGTCGTTGTTTAAGATTATTTTAGGTGTGCTTAGTCATTACAACATAGGTTGCTCCCTTATGACAGGTTTAATATAAAGTTTTAATTGTTTTTTGCTACACAATCTGCATCACCTTTAGCATGGTCTAAGATCAATGATTTTTCTAGAAACCAACACAAGCTATGTTGTTCATGATGCGGGCCACGTGCCTTTGGCAGAAGACAACCTTTTTGTATTCAGTAAGCATACATTTAGACAATGGAATCTAGGTTTGTATTGATTATCCTTAACTAACTAAGGACTATAATTATAAAACATGAAATATTGAGAAAGAAAGAAAGTTAAATGAATCAAGATAAAAGTTGAAAGGTATGGAGCAACATTAGTCATGGATTATCAAGGGAGAACAAAAATAAAAAAAATGGATATGATGGTTAGTTGAAGGCAAAATGGTGAAAAATTCAAGCTAATGAAGACAACACACTACAACTCTTCTCATGTGGTACAAATTTCCCCATCTAGTGCAACAATAAAACATTTAACAGTGAGAATCTTGGTGGGATATGTAAGCCATCATGGTGTGTATAGTCATTGAAGATGCATGAGGTACCAGGGCATTCTTTTAAAAAGTTCAAGAATTATTAACAATAAGAAAATCAAACATTGAAGCTAACAGATAGCAATTTCTACCAAAGAAAGTGATGAAAAGTAAATGCAAAGTTAAAAGAAAGGAAATAATGAATGATACAAAGTAAATGTCAATAACTTAAAGTATATCATATTTGTAACTCGTTCCTTATGACTTATGCATTATATGACTTTGTGTTATCTTGATCATGTTTCTTTACTTAATATTATAGAATATTAACTTGACAAATGATCCTCACAACCAATATGGTTGTGATTCTATATATTTATAGTCAAGTGTTACAACAAGGCAACAAAACGTAGTTGGAGAAGATAATAACAAGAAGATGAAGAAGATACGTGAACCGTTACATCAAAGCAACAAAGTGTAGTTGTCGATATGCTCCAACAGAGTATACTTGCTGGTGCGCCCCCTCAAGTTCGACGAGCACAAAGTCGTAACTTGTCCTTGAGAAAGACAAATCGAGAAACCGAGAGATGTTTGGTAAGAACATCATCCAGCTGATCTTTGGATGAAATGAATCGTACTGACAACCGACGATTGGATACTTCATCGCGAACAAAATGAAAATCCACCTCACGTGTTTAGTTCGAGCATGAAAAATTGGATTAGACGTTAAGTACATTGCTCCCAAGTTATCACACCATAAAATAGGCACTGTAGACAATGGGATGTGAAGTTCTTGAAGCGGGGAGCACAACCAAACGATTTCAGCAGTGGCATCAGCAATAGCTTGATACTCTGACTCTGTGGAGGAGTGAGAGATTGTATGTTGTTTTCATGCACACCAAGAAACTAGTGTCAAGCTAAAGTACACAAGATATTCCCCAATAGACTTTCTATCACTAATAGATCCTGCCCAGTCTACATCTGAAAAGGCATGCAAAATTGAAGAAGTAGCAGGAGATATATGAAGACTATAACCAACAATAACCTTTAAATAACGAAGTATATGTTTCACAGATTGCCAGTGTTGAATAGATGGATTGTGCATGAACTGACTAACAATACTCACTGCAAAGGCAATATCTTTTTTGACAATGGTTCACACTTCTGCAACCGACTTTTTACTAATCTGCTGGGCAAATTTGGAGTGACCCACAAATTGAACAATCCTTATCATGCTCAATCGTGTGGTCAGGTGGAAGTTTCAAACAGATAAATCAAGAGAATACTTGAGAAGACAATCAACTCATTCAGGAAGGACTGGTCCCTTAGAGTAGATGATGCCCTCTGGGCCTATCGAACTGCATTCAAAACACCAATTGGAATGGCTCCCTATAGGCTTGTGTTTGCAAAAACATGTCATCTACCAGTGGAATTAGAACACAAAGCCTAATGGGCCACAAAATTTCTGAACTTTGACCCCAGTGAGTCACGAAAAGAGAGACTACTCAAGCTGAACGAGCTCGACGAGTTCCGAAGTAACGCCTATGAAAATAACAAGATATATAAAGAACACACGAAAAAATGGCATGATCAGAGAATTCAGACGAAATATTTTCAGCCTGGTCAATAGGTACTTCTTTATGACTCCAGACTTAGGTTGTTCCCGGGTAAACTCAGGTCCAGATGGACAGGGTCATTTGAAGTAGTTGATTCCTCTCCTTTTGGGTCTCCTGAACTGAAAGCATTAAAAGGATCACAGACTTTTAAAGTCAACGAGCATCGACTGAAGAACTATATTGAAGGTGTCCATCATGTTAAAATAGAGAACATCATTCTGAAAGAACCCTAGATTGGGTCAAACTAAGTCAAGCTAATGAACATATCTTAGAACTACACTGCCTAACCCCTATTTTTCTTTTATATGTTGTTTTCTATTTTTTTAGATCGCATCAAATTCTGGTCCAGAACACGGTCCGTTCTGATCAAAACATACCATGTTCGTAGGAAGAAGAAGGAACTTCGGAGGACCATTTCACCGTCGAGGAAAACAGACTGTTTAGTCTTCGGCTAAAACAGACCGAGTTGTAATTACCAGGATGCCTACTAGCCATTCAAAAACACATATAAATGTGGTTCGAGTTTTTCCTGTCAAGCGTCAAATCCTCGGGATCCGCATCGACACGTCACATCAGTCAACGAGTCAACGAACGGTCAAATCTACCTCGAGATCACGTAGGACAAAATGGACCGTGTTTCCAACACGGCCCGCGTCTTTTCATGACACATCTGTCAGCACACGTGCCCGTGCTCCATAATCTGTGCGTCGCCTCGATTGTCATGCCAACCGCCCTCGTCCACCAACCGCAATAATGAGGTAAAATGTTTTCTATAAAATCAGTTCTCCTTCTTTTTTCTCCATCTGCAGATCTCGGTCTTCAACTCCCACCGCATCTCCGTCATCTTCTCCGGCCGCATTCGCCAACGTGTCGCCAGCCACACTCATCATCACCAACAACAGCACGCCGTGTCTCCATCACCAACTCCGGCCGCGCGCCGCCTTGAGTGCCTGCGCTCTGTGACTCCGGCCGCACCTCTTCACGTCACGAGATCAACTCCGGACGCTCTTACTATTGTGTACTTCTTCTCCGGCTGCTTTCTTCAACTCCGGCCGCTTTCTTCAATGTTTTCCGCGTCCCCATCATCTCTGGCCGTTTTGTATTTGGTTGCATCCTTCGATCGACCGCCGCGTTCTTCACATCGGCGCATGACCTGAGCATCACCAGCCGCAACACCGCCACATCTCCACCACAGACCGCGTCCGCCAACGCGTGTTCGCCCTCGCTCTTCTTCTTCAGCTGCGCTCGTCTTCTCCGACTGCGTCAACAACTTCGGCCACGCTCTCACTCTGGTCACGGTCCGCTTATGCAAGGCACATGCCAACGACCAACACCGCGTCCGAGCACGCCTTCAATGTCAGCTGCGTGCAGCCCCTCAATGCCGAACTTCAGACACCTGCCACGTCCCTTCGTCTTCAATAATGCATTGCATTTCTTCTCTTTCTAGCGCGACCCCCAACGAACCAAAGCACCGCAACGAGCCGCGTCATCATCTCTCTGACATGGCCCATTTTCTTCAGCACAGAGTGTGTTTAGCTTCTTCGACACTTACTATTTTTATTTCTCCAGCGCGGGTCATTTTCGACTACAGAATGCCTCCCAGCCACCGAACCTTACAAGTAATGGAGGAGGAGGCCCGAGCCCAGATCCCAGAACCAACAATGATTCCAAGGCCAGTGCACTTTCAGTACAAAGATTGGGAGCATAAGCGATTACACCAGAGGATAGGGCAACTACCAGTCATAGCCACTAAATATGCATGCCTCGACACTATGCACCAGATTGGAATATATGATGATGTTGTCACACTTTTTGGCCGGGTAGGCATGGGTGAGTTTTTACTAAAGCAATGGCCGATTTATGTAAAGCTGACTTATGAATTCTTGAGTTCTTTCGAGGCCCATCATATTGACAGACTGACCCCACATAGAGAGAGGTTCAAACGGGAGGTGCCCACTATCTCCTTCCGGATATACAATGTGGACTTTGAACTGACTCAGAGGGAACTCAATATTGTGTTTGGATTCCCTGAGCTCGACCATAATCTTGATAACACTGATTTCAACCCCTCTGATTTTTGGAGGGCCATTACAGGAGAGGACCATCTACACCTGGCGCGCACTAAGGCAAGCAGGATCCAGAACCTATTCTTGTGATATATTCACAGGATCCTGTCCACCACTATTTGTGGTCGAGGTGACAACGACGGGGCCATGAACGAGACTGAGCTATTTCTTATGTGGGCGATGCTGGAGGGGTGACAGATTAATGTTGGTGCCTTCTTAGCCTTCAACTTGCAGAAATGCGCGAGAAGACTAAGGGTACCATCGTCATCGGCGGCCTGGTCACAGCTATCGCGGAGCACTGACGTCTTCACCTTGCACCTCTGATACCTCTAGCACCATCCCAGATCGATTGCTTGAAGATAATTCATATGAAGCTTATTACGATGATTCGAGGTGAGCCATACTTCATCTTCAGGGTCCGCAAGGAGAAGATTGCTTGTAGCACTAGGGCATGAATCAAAGTTCTGGATCGTGCCAATTGACTTTACTTTCCTCCTCTAGCTACTGAGGATGAGCCCGAGGAGCCAGCACAACCTACCCAGTCGAAGGAAGGTCCCTCATATGCCAGACATAATTACCAGGAGGGTCCTTCATATTCCCGACAAGATTATCAGGAGGGTCCCTCATATTCCAGGCATGACTATCAGGAGGAGCCTGCATACAATGAGCCACATTACCATATGCCCGAGGAGACTGTTCCCCCTTTAGAGCCACCAAAGCAAGCCGTACCTATCATCTTTGCTTATTCACCGCAATATGGGTCTTCTATTTCTTTAGGCGCTTTCGATTTTGCTACTCTACAGAGCACCATGGAGGGGATCAGAGCTGACCAGGTGGAGTATCACCAGGCTAACATGAACCTTATGGACTATGTGGACCGTTCCATCGAGGAGCATTAGCGTCAGCTAGACCAGATGTGGGACTTATGCAGGAGGAGCGACGTCGCAGAGGAGGATCGTCGCCTTGCAGAGGAGGATCGTCGTATTGCTGAGGAGGACTGCCAACAGTTAGTCGAGATAGCGAAGATGTTGCGGCGTCAGCAGGATTACCACACATGCCAGGGTCACTTCGGGACGGGACTACCTTGGCCTCCACCACCACCACAGTGATGCATCTAGGTCGTTTCTCCTCATTCTTCTATTTTCTTGAGTCTGCATTTTGTATACCTCAAAGCTTCTCAATACTGAGGACAATTTTGATTTAAAGCTTGGGGATGTTGCATCTATCATGCATTTTTGTTTTTTGCATTTGTTGCATGTTTGTTTATGTACTGCATTTTGTATTGCATACTATCAGAAAAAATTGCATTATCTCGTGTCAAACTAACTAACCTACTAACACTTACTAACTTCAAGTATTGACTTAAGACACCTTTCTAATTTATGAAATCTAATTGTTGTTGTTTTGATTGATTATCACTTGAGTAACGAGTTTGGAAAGTAGTTTGTGCCATGTAAAATTATGAACTTTGTACTACATTACTTGTCTAGCTGGCTTTTATTTATGTCCTGATTATATCTATTTTTTATTGAAAATATTAAGTAATTGTTGAGCTTATTCTAAATAAGTATAAAAATAGTAAAATCGAAAAAAATTGAAAAATATATTTGCATATACAAAAAGTGTTATCTGGAACCTTGGTGTATCTGGGTTATCAGATCCGTAGGGGACTCTTGCCTGGAAACTTAAGACCTTTTGGCTTGGGATCTGCCGATTGAAAGCCCATTACATGGATTACCTTGTGGAATATAGAGAAGCATTGGAGTATTCAAATCGCAATTTAATTTGAAATCTTCTCTTAGAATCAGGGTTTGTTCAGGTAATTAAACTCGAGGGGTGTCCTAAACACCTATTGCCCTAAGGTCATCTGGTCTGGGAGTCATTAGTTGAAAACATGTTACATGGACAAACTTGTATACCCTAATTGGAGACTAGAACTTAGAATAATTTCAACATTATCTCAACTCTTACTTGTATTTTCAACATTAATACAACTATATGATTGACTTTTTTTGGAGCTAGACTTGCAATATTTCAATATGTTTGAGTTTATAATTATTACAAGGTTGGGATATTTTGGTAAGAGGATAGTTACTCTTGCGATTATATTTTAAAAGCACAACAAGAGGAAAGAAGTAACTGATGAGAGGAAAGCTATGATGGATTTCTTTTTCTTGAGCTTTGTTTTTAAGTTTTTGCTTGAGGACAAGCAAGTGTTCAAGTTTGGGGATGTTTAATGCGAGCAAAAATATACATGTTGCATGTATCCATATCATATTATCTTTTGGCATTTAGTATAGGTTTATTCATGATTTCCACTTTAATTCACTGAATTTTGTCTGTGAGTCAGAAACTACCCATAAAGTTCTTTGTTGATTAATTTTCAGGCAAAAGAGTCCCAAAACTATGAAGAATTCAAATAGAATATCCAAGAGCCCGAAACTTTCAAGGAATAAACTCCAACACGGGCCACATTTATCGTAAAACAGGTCGTGTCAAACTCTCAATCATCCACCACAATTTTTGCTATCAATAAAGATCGCGCTCGCCAAAACGGGCCGTGTTCAAGCCATGTAAGCTCAAGCCACCCCGTGTTCCACGTCAAAACGGTGGCTTCACCCAATCAAAAGATGCCACATGTCATTGATGACGTCAAAACCGTCCGCGTTCCAAATCGTATACGAATCAAACTCATGTCAGCTCAACGCGGGCCGTTTTGCAACCAACGCGGGCCGTGTTGTCACATCCAAAGGCGATTCAACGAAATGGACGACTCCTGATTACAACTTGATGTGCAAGACACAAACTTTTGATTTTAACCATCGGATCTAGGACCCTCATATCAATTTTTTCCTATAAATAGGGCCTCTTGTAACCCTAGAAGGATATCCTTGATTTGAAGATTCAAGCCTTTTGTTATGCAGTTTTGGTGTGGAGAGGAGGAGACTTGACGACAAAGTCCTACATAATATGTTAGTTATAGTTCTCTTTTCTTCATTTCAGTTGATTGGTTAGGGAAGAATTTTGTTAACCCTGTTAGTCTTTTGGATTGATTTATTCTAAATTGTTAGATGAACTTGCATTTGAATATTTTTTATGACTATTGAGTAATTTATTAACATTAATCGTGAGATCAAGGTTGTCAAGATTGAGATCTTACGTAAGATCGTAAGGGAGTCATAAGATTGAAAATCGTAAAATTGGATCGAGGATCGTAAGATCCTACGAATTAATAAAATACTATATTCTAATATAAACTATATATTTTTAACCTTTTTTTGCAAATTAGACTTCAATAGATCATAATTTGATCAATTTGTAAGACTTTACTCTCAATTATTCGTGCATGATTTTCTTTCGGATTTTTATACTGAATATATTTTTTTGGCCGAAAAGAAAACAGATCGTGTTGGCCTAACACAATCCGTTTTCTGTCTGTGCGCCACCATCCGTTTGCACATTTTGTCTGAATATTTTAATCGGTGGAAAAACACGGTCGCGATCGTAACCGACTCGACTGTGTTCTTCCACATCTTTTTAGGCCTATTTTTGAATATTTTATTATTTTTCTTGAGACACGGTCGTGATCTTAACTAACTCGACCGTGTCCTCTCCATAACAGACTTGTGTCGTGTTGTTTCACGCGCCTTGTTTCCATCATTTTCTGAATATTTTATCTATTTCTGAGATGAACACGGTCGCGATCGTAGCCGACTCGACCGTGTTCTCTCTCTCATCATCTAAAGAGTCGCGTTTTCACCAGCCAGGACGTGATCCGTTTTGGACGCAGCACGGACCATTATCTGCACACTTTTGTTCGACCGTTTTCATGCGTTTGCCTGTCCGGATGGAAGGATTTATGTCTATCTGATTTCAGAATTCATAGATTGTGGATTGCTATTCACTCGAGAGAGGCCTAGCAATTTAATATTAGATTTTATTGTGTTTTAACTTAATTAATTTGGGACTAATGTGTTTACATATTCCTGATTTAAATTATGATTAAAGTAGTTAGGTCATTCGAAAGGAGTCCTATATTATTAAATCAATCCTTCTGCCATCTAATATTCAGATATTTTAATTGATTGTATCCAAAAGATAACAATGGTGAAATAGATTTCTATCCCTAACCAACCTAATCAATTCATCTTTTTGAACTTTTTGGAAACTTTAATCTTTTATTTTTTTTCTTATCTTTTCAAAACAAATTTTTTAAAACTTCTCTTTTCAGGTTTTCATATAAGATTTTGGATTTTAATTTCATTAGTTTCTGTGGGATCGACAACTCAGTATTCACTCTTTATTACTTGAGCGATTGGTACATTTACCGAGTATTTTTATACATGTGACATTTCACATCAACGAGTGAGACAAATTTCATGACTCAACAAAATGTTTTGAAGTTCTGGATATGATATAGGATCTGGACGTGCCGAAAGAGAGGAAACTATGTCATCAAATTCATATCCTAAGTTATTGAATACAATGGCGTTGAAACTAGAAGAAGAAAGGTGATGGCCTGCCGCAGCAAGCTCATCTGCAATGTATTTTGCACTACGAAGGTATGAAGCCAGCGGAGTGTCGCCCTTGCGAAGATTCTGGAGTTCCATCATCAATTGAAGAATGTGAGTTGCTGAAGGAGCATCGAATGATTTTTCCAAAGCATGCCAAACAACAGAAGAGGTCCGAAGTCCAACCACCAACGGAAGGACCTCCTCACTTAGTGATGCAATAAGCCAACTAAGGAGCATTTGATCATGTCGACACTATTCAATAAATACAAGATTCATGATATTTGGCATTATAGATTCCTTTGGCGGACAAGGCAAGGATCCGTCAATCAAGCCTTCAAGATCGAAGGTGTTGAGAAGTGGTTGCAATGACGTTTTCCAAAGAAGATAGTTGGTAGAAGTAAGTTTCAATGATAGAAAATGATTGACATTGGTGATGGCAGGAAGGGTGGGACTCATCATGGAGACACTAGGCTGTGAAGACTCGTCAGCCATGGAGGAAGAAGAAGAGGAGGAAGTCGCCATTAATTGCTTTTTATGACTCTGATACCGTATAGAATCTTAACTTGATAAATGATCCTCACAACCGATGTAGTTGTGATTCTATATATTTATAGTCAAGTGTTACAACAAGAGAGCATAATGTAGTTGGTGAAGATAATAACAAGAAAATGAAGAAAATACGTGAACAATTACAACAAAACAACAAAGTGTAGTTGTCGATATGCTCCAACAGAGTATAGTTGTTGATAAATGTTTACATAATATAATTTACTCCTGATTAATCCTACATATTGAGAGGGATCATGAGAAATAGCTTCCCCCGCATCTTATCCTACAAATAGTTAGGGTTTGTGACTAGATAATGATGATTGCGTGATGATAGTGTTCATGATTATACGACTTGCACATATTATGAGTTCTAATTTATATTAGATTGATTTTATAATAGAGACTAATGAATCTTTTTATAACACCTTGTAGTAGGATATATTATTTTTTAGATCCACAACTTGATATTCTTATTGTGCAATTAAAATTCATAATTTTTGTCTTCCGGAAAGATCGGCTAATTTGTCAAAAGTAAAATCAAATAAAGATAATAATGTCACCGAGAATGTCTTTAGACATATATTAGATGATGATCTTATGATATTTTTGGGACATTACAGGTACAATCAACTAATCAAGGTAAAACTGATAATAAAGTAGATGACAATTGACAAATGAACACTGATAGAGGCAAACGAATTCGGTGTTAAAATTACTGCTAGCCAATGAACCAGTTTATTAAAAATTGCAAAACAAACAGATCCGGGGCAGTTCGAGTAAACTGTAACACCGTTACTCGAAGAACAAGTAGTGAAACATGATGCAGGAGCCTGCAGAGTGCAAACTATGGATAGGAAAACAGCAGGAGAATCTTTAAGTTCTACAGTCGCCAACGTTTACAGGAGAAAGGGCTTCTTAAAGATGTCAAACATTTCTGAAGAAGACAACTGAGGCTCCTGCATCACCAAAATTAAGCAGCCATTAGCAGCATAAGAAATTGATGTGTGTTTTCTTCTGCAAATTGAGAATTAATTCTACCTGAGTCGTACGAAAACTGAGTACTTTTCTCATGAGCGAAGCAAGTGGACCGCCGAGGCGGATTCCTGTGTTTGCATCACGGATTGCGGATCGCATTGCCATCAGCAGCCGGCCGTAGGTTGTTCCAGGCTCCATTTCCATGGCTTGCAAGAAGCTGTAAGTCATAGCTCCTGTCGAAGTTGAGCCTTCAGTGAAGGACTGCAAGATATATCATTCATCATACAACTCAGTTCAAGCTGTAAATTATCAGAATTTGCAGTGTGTCACTCTAAACAGATGGTGTTTGTGTGTGTTTTATCAATTTTGTGTAAATTAAAAGAGCAACAGATACATGAAGTGTACTCACTGAACTGTCTGCAGATGTCTGATGGTCGTCACAGCCGCTGATCAGAATTGCCAGACCTCCGCTGGTGCCCTTGTTAACGCCGAAGCGCGAAGAATGATCCTGCCACTGATAAAGTCCTGTCCTGCGACAGCATCGAAGCCATGCATAGATTACTCAGCAGCCAACTCGATTCAGAAATTTATAGTAGTAACAGCACTTTGATGTGCGTAATGCATGCGTCTGTGTGAGAAGGCTGTGGATTTTAGACCTGGACAAGCGGCAGAGGAAAGGGAGGTCAAGCACGGTGCCGCTGTGGCAAGCATCAACAATGGCGAGGAGCTTGGCGCCGCGGCGGATGGGGCGGACCAGGGTCAGGTTGATCTCGTCGTCCACGATGGTGCCGTTGGTCTCGAAGTCCATGGGGCAGAGCGCCTCGTCATAGCCGTCCAGCTCGTTCCCGCTCGTGTCCAGCTTCTGGACGCCGTGACCCGAGTAGTGGAACACGAGCGAGTCACCGGCCTCGCACCCGGTCACCAGCCACCGCATCGCGGCTCGGATGTTCTCCTTCGTCGGCCGGCGTTTCGGATCCTTCTCCTCCTCTGCCACGAAGGGAGGGCAATGGAGATCACACAGTGTGCATGCGTCGAGACGTTAATATGAACTGTAAGCTTCGAATCTAATTTAAGCGAGCAGGTCGCGTACCGGTGAGGACGACGATGCAATCCTTTGGAAAGCCAAACTTCTCGTGCAGGAAGTAAAACATGCAGTTCACGTCGTTCACCGTCCCGTTGAGCTCGTAGCGCGTCATGCTGTAGCTTATGCCGATTAGAACAGCCCGTTTCTTCCCGTGCACCCGTGCAAAGCCCATCGGCAGGCCGCCGTTGGGATTGGCGTAGCCATTCGACGGCGCCAATCCGCCCGGCGACGAGCTCAGGGAGTTGATGCCGCCGGTGATGTTCATGACGAGCGACCTGACGAAGCCCACGGCGTGGCGAACGGGGTCGTGGGAGCTTCCAATGGCGTTCATGGCATGACACGCCGCGCACCGGACCATCCGAGAGGGCGACTGCGGCGGCGGCAGTTGGGCGCCGCACCTGGCGCACCTGACGCCTCTGATTCTGCTCCACATCTCGGGGCTTTTTTTGCTTCGGCGCAGCTCTCAGGAGCTTCCCCACTGCATGGATGAAGGCGATGGTATGGTGCTGCGATGCATCCTTGGTTGGCTTTTACGTGGCCATCTTTGGCATTTATTCCAATTTCCAACAGAGAGGAGTGGAAGAGGGAATTGGATTCTTAGCTTACTTCCTTGTCTTGATCCAGTGAACTGATGTGAAGGAGGTGAGACCAAAGATGCAATGTACCCATGATTTCAACGAGTAACTAGTAAAACACGTTCTTCTTTTACGGTGAAGAAAACAGTATTGTTCTTTTTTCAAAATACTCTTGATCATGATCACGATCTAAATTTTATAATTTTATAATTTTGAGTGCCTTAATTAATTTTGAATTTTAATATGAGGAACTTGCGAATAAAATCTTGATATGATCTTAATTTATATCATACGAAATTTATCTAATTTTACATAATTTTAAATAAATATTTTAATTATTTAAAAAATAATATTTTTTATAATTTTAATAATAATAATTAATTTTGATGGAGTTCAATCTATTTTGTTTTATAAATTCATCAAGTTGTGATCTATTGAAGTCTAAATTCAAAATTGAGTGCAAAAAATTGTTAAAAAATTTTTTTTATATTAAAATATATTAATTCATACGGTCCGATCCTTAATCTTATATTATGATTTTCGATCTTAAGAGTTTATTATGATCTTATATATGATTACTAAACAATGTTATTTGGCATATGTATTGGGATAATGCTTTCTTTTGGTGAAAACTGCCATATGAACAATTTATCTAAGAAGATATTTTCGTAAAAAATACGGAGAATGTTCCATTTATTGTTGAACTGAAAATCTTAAAAAAAAAAGAAATAAAAAACCAAAGCAAATAAAGATAATTGAGAATCTGGACTTATCAGTTAAAATATTGGGCTTTCAAATGGTGTCCGATAGATATAGGGCCATTAAAGGAAGTTCGATCATGGCTATACGCTTCCAAGTGACACACAGATATATAGATGTCTCATTTATTATAATCAAACGTAAGCTAATGATATGAAAAAAATGTCTCATTTTCCAACTTTATTATATTGTTACTCTCTATTGTCTATAAACTAGGATTTTTTATCCGTTATAATAGTCTACGACATTCAATAATTACATATTTTTCTCCGTATGAATTTTGTATAGAAATTTTTAAATAAGATCTCATTAATGCAATTAAATTGTTTAAAATATTAAAAGTTATGTACTTTCAGCAATTTTCACTTAATTCGATTATATAACGTCATATAGTCAACAGCCATACTTATATTATTGCAAGTTTTAAGTCTTCAAAATATTCACACATGTCAACAATTATAATTCTTACATGTATTAATGCATGGCTGCAATTTTCCTCACACCATAAAAGAGGACATGATGAGATCAACCCAATCTACAAAACTTGAATATGAGATTTTTGATATCCTAAGTGACGTTAGGGGCATCCAAGTTGTCACTACTTTTCTTGGTGGCTACGGTTCTAACATTTTATATACGAAAAAAAGATAGTGTGGATATTTATGTACACCCCCTCCCCCCCCCCCCCCCCCCCCTCAATATTTTAAGAAAGATACATAAATTCTAATTCAAAATAAAATTTAATACATAAGTTAAAAAACATATCTTGACATTTTACTATACTCAATAAGGAAAAATCAAAGACCACTCTAACTCAATCAAGACCAATATAATGTGCGAGTTAACTCATCATGCCATCAAGATATGTACCATCACACATTTATTTAGGATACTGATTATATGCAGGCTTGAATTGTAAGAAAGATATTCTTTTATGAGCTTTGACGTCACGTACTGTATGTAAAAGTCATGTAGGATTTACAATAAAATACAATTTGATATATTCAAATTATTTCAATAGTGCACATAAAAATATTGTTAATAGAAAAATATAATCAAAATAATTAATCATAAGATAATAATAAGTTTAATTTTTATTTCGTTTTTTTTTCTCATTGACTTTATCAAAATCATTAATTTATTAATAATAAGAACATCAATTGCATCATTATATCATTATGTTCATTAATTTTTGTTTTACCATATTCAACCCTAGCTCATTCTTTAACTTAAAGTCAATTTATTTATTTTTCTATATATTGTCTTCTTAGTTATCAACGAGCCACATGATAACTTCTTCGGATTTGCGTGAATTAGTGGATCGATCACTAAGTAGGATGCTCCCTTCAACATGAGTAAATTTAGTGCCCCATGTTTAAGGTTCATTAACAATAAAAATAAATATCATCTTAGTTCACCGTGGAACCTACTTCTTCATGCATAAATTGAATAACAAATCAATTGTTAATATTTTTATCCTATTAATTGATCATATATCCATTTCCAAATTATCATTAAGGAGAACTAAAACTAATATTGTATCTGAATAAATTAATAATCGAAATCAAATAATTCACACAATATCAAATGACCCTAACTTGTCATCTGTCGAGGGAACACGACAGATGACAAGTTTCAATTGATAAAGTAAATTCTAGAGTTATATCATTACTCTTCGACAATTCCAATTGGAGGAACACATTGGACGCAAGAGATGACATGATTTCTTTCCTATCTAGTTCATTATCATTTTCAATAAATATAGACTGAGTCGAATAGGATCGTGATCCATGTTCAAATTTTCTAGTGCTACGAATTACATTCATGATCTCTATCTCGAAGGATGATCAAAGACAAAAAAAAATTCTCGATTCATCAAGAGCAATTATAGGTCTAATCAAACTTGTTGAACTCTGAAATTATATAATAATTTTTTTCTCATAAAATTATATTATAATATCGTATTGTAAAATTAAAGAGTTTATGTATAGAACCAATATAAATATAAAATAAGTAATATATCATTGTCATCAAGTAGTTTTTTTATT
Organism: Pontederia paniculata; assembly: GCA_001647135.1. Taxonomy (NCBI): domain Eukaryota; kingdom Viridiplantae; phylum Streptophyta; class Magnoliopsida; order Commelinales; family Pontederiaceae; genus Pontederia; species Pontederia paniculata. The sequence continues at coordinate 27,879 of LTAE01002536.1, read as the reverse complement.
TTTCATAAAAAAATGTATAAACATTATTATTTTGACTTATTGATTTCTTTTTTAATTTCAACTTTAAAAACTAAGTTGAATAATTACAATTTTAAGATAGTTTTATTGTGAAAAAAAAAATTCGTATAAACTTGAGAAAATTTGTATAAGTTTTATAACTAAAATCTTAGAGTTATGTTTCTAAGAAAATGATCAAAGTAATCTTACAAATTTTCACCCATTATATTGGTCTTCACAAGAGATAATATTTTACTTATCATTTTATTATCACTCTCAAAATCATAATTTACTTTATTAACTCGTGGGTCATAAAATTTGAAATTTGATTGTTTGAACCTTATATTTTTATTATTATTTTTATTTATTTGTTATATTAGGTCCAATAGCCTTCCTTTAAGAATTAAAAAAATTGGGTTTGATTCAGAAAAGAAATTTAACTAATTAAGACATAAAAAGAACCAAACCAGTATTTATGTTTTGGTTTAACGATGGTCAAACACTACTGTATTGTGAGATGATCTAATCTTGATCTCTCATATGAACGTTCAAAATTAAAAATGTAAGTTCTTGGTGTGCGATGGACGATCGATCGAGATTGACTTATTTCATAGTATAATTCACTCCAAAGGTATTTCACCTTCATTAATTAAATCCATACTTTTTAATAGGCTTATATACATATATATAGCCCATCACGTAAAATTATTAGTAACTATGGTTAAAAAAATAATTTACTTAATTAGAATTTTTTTAATTAAAATTGCTAATAATAATTTTATTAAGTGATCCATATATATAGTTGTTGATAATACCTTGAATCTGATTTTTACCCAGTGGAAACTCATATGATCCCAGCGCATCACAGCCGCTCGAATAATTGGGGCGACGAAGCCGCCCGTCCCATACGTGGGTCTCGTCCCATACGTAGATAGTCTTAGGACTTATATTTTCTATTTTATATTGAGAGTCCATATATAAACTTCCTAGGGTTTGGGTTATTCTGTATCTTATATCATCTGATGTTTTGCCACATCAAAGAAACAACTCTAGTTGCCGCCCAAGGACATAACCCAATTAAGGGTGAACCTCGTAAATTCGTGTGTATTCTCTGTGTTGATTTCTCTCTCACCTATTTTTCATAACAAACTAGTATCAGAGTCTTAGGGTTCATCGGCGAAGAGATGACGTCCAACAACGTGAAGATCGAAAAGTTCACCGGGCGGAATAGCTTCGGGCTATGGCAGATTAAGATGCGTGCACTTCTGAAATAACAAGGGATCTGGGCGCCGCTCTCGAAGGCCAAAGAGAAGGAGACCGATACAAAGAGAAAATCTAAGGAGATCGATCTCGAAGATTTGGCGTCACAGGAGGAGAAGGCGCACTCGATGATCCTACTGTGTTTGGCGGATGAGGTTATAATTGAGGTCGCGGATGAAAAAACGACGGTAGGTCTGTGGTTGAAACTTGAGAGTCTGTACATGACGAAGTCCCTCACCAACAAGTTGCTATTGAAGCAATGTTTGTTCACCCTCTGCATGCAAGAAGGTACTCCTATGAAGGAACATCTTGATCAACTAAATACTATATTGATGGAGTTGCGAAATATTGATGTGAAGATTGATGATGAAGATGCTGCTATACTTTTGTTAGTTTCTCTCCCTCCTTCGTTTGAAATTTTTTCAATCTATGATCGTCGGAAGAGATACTATAAGTCTGGAAGAAGTAATGTCGAGTCTACGTACTCGTGAACTTCGACATAGGGTTTCTGATAAATTTGTAGAGACTCAGGCCGTAGGATTAATTTCGACTACGGAGAAGGGACATGCCTCGAAGAAAGGAAAGCCAAAGCCGAAGTACAAGAAACCAAATCCAAGAGACATCTGCAACGATTATAAGGAATCATGCCACTAGAAGAAGGATTGCCCTAAGAAGAAAAATATAATAGTTGTTGCGATTGTACATCAGGGCAAAGACTCGGAAGATCTGGTTCTTGCTGGAACTGATCAGGGATGTCTCGAGGAAGGTTGAGTTCTTGATTCAGGGTGTTCTTATCATATGACTCCGAACAAAGAGTGGTTTTCAACTTATCAAGAGTTTGATGGCGGAAACGTCATCATGGGCAATGATGCGTCTTGCAAGGTTGTTGTAATCGACTCTAAAACCAATGACAACAAGATAGGACACTAACCGATGTTCGTGATGTTCTGCAATTAACAAAGAACCTGATATCATTATGAGTCTTGGACTATAAAGGATGTCATATCAATGTTGTTGGAGGTGTTCTTACTGTCACAAAGGGTGATATTATTGTCATGAAGGGAGTCAGACAGAAAACCTTGTACATACTACTAGGTCAAATAGTCTCTGGGATTGCTGCGGTGGCTAGTTCATCAGATTCAGAGATATCAAAATTGTGGCATATGCGGCTTGGACACATGAGTCGGAATCGGATGAACATTCTCAGTAAGCGAGATCTTCTAGGAGGTCAGAAGATTTCTGAAATCAGTTTCCGCAAGCACCACGTCTTCGGCAAGTAGCGCCTGCATCATTTCGGCAAGGCAGTGCATAGAACGAAGGCGACCCTCGACTACATCCATGTTGATTGTTGGGGTACCTCTCGTATTTCATCTTTAGGAGGCGCTAGATACTTCCTCTCTGTGATTGATGACTACTCAAGGATGATTTGGGTATTCTTGATGAAACATAAGAGTGAGGCTTTCAAGGTATTCAAGGAGTGGAAGATTCTGGTGGAGAATCAGACATCAAAGAAGGTGAAACGTCTTTGTACTGACAATGATCTTGAGTTCTGTTCGTCTGAATTTGATCAGCTCTGCAAAGATGAAGGCATTGTCAGACATCACACTCCACAGAAGAATGGTGTGGCATAATGAATGAACAAAACGCTTCTAGAAAGAGCAAGATACATGCTCTCTAATGCTGGTCTGAATACGACATTCTGGGCTGAGGCTGTTAACACAACCTGCTACTTGGTGAATCGAAGTTCGGCGATTGTAATTGATCTCAAAACTCCTATTGAGGTATGGTCTGAAAATTCTGCTGATTATACTAACTTAAAAGTTTTTTGTTGTCATGCATATTACCATGTCAGCGAAGGAAAACTGGAACCAAGGGCCAAAGAAGAAGTATTCATGGGATATGGAGCAAGAGTGAAAAGCTATAGAATTTGGTCTCCTACAGAGCACAAAGTAATCCACAGCAGAAATATAACCTTTGATGAGGCTTCAATGCCTCAGCCGAAGGTGGATGTTGTTGATGCAGTACCTGAGAGTGTCAACAAATAGGTGGAGTTTGAGGTGGCTCAAGTTGAGGATGATACATGAGGACAACACCAAGTTGAGCAGCCTGAGCTAGATGAATATGAAGAGCAATCAAAAGAGGAGTCTATTGATGTTGGACGTCCTCGCAGACATGTGGGTCCTCCTAAGCGATATGACTTTGAGGATATGGTTGCTTATGCATTGCAGGTGGCTGAAGAGGTGGAGTCTCCTGAGCCATCAAACTACAAGGACGTCATCTCATGTGAAGTTGTAGATATGAAGACTGCTATTAGGGTGATGCTTGCCTTGTAGCACATCAGAATCTGGAGTTTGAGCATCTAGATGTGAAGACTTCTTTCTTACATGGAGAACTTGAGGAAGACATTCTGATGAGTCAACCAGAGGGGTTCTCTATTCTAGGAAAGGAAGATCATGTTTGCAACCTGAAGAAGTCTTTGTATGGATTGAAGTAGTCTCCACGGCAATGGTACAAGAGATTTGATACATTTATTATAAGTAAAGAATTCAGCAGAAGTCCCTATGATTGTTGTGTGTATCACAAGAAGGTGAATGACTGCTCCACCATCTTTCTGCTCTTGTATGTTGATGATTGCTTATTGTTGCCAGTACATGTCAGATGTTCAAAATTTGAAGAAACTTCTCAAGTCAGAGTTTGACATGAAGGATCTGTGTGCAGCTTAGAAGATTTTGGGGATGGAGATAGTCAGGGATCGCTTACATGGTAAACTTTTCTTGTCCTAAAAAAGCTACATTTAGAAAATTTTATCCAGATTCGATATGGCTTCAGCAAAGTCCTTCAGCACTCCATCAGCTTCTAATGTGCATATTTCCATGAGCTTCGCACCACAATCTGATGCAGAGAAGGAGTACATGTCTCGTGTCCCTTATGTCAGTGCAGTTGGAAGCCTAATGTGCTATGGTGTGCACGAGGCCTGACATTGCACATGCAGTTAGTGTTGTCAGTAGGTTCATGAGCAACCCAAGAAAAGATCATTGGCAGACAGTGAAGCATATTTTTCGGTATCTGATATTGGTCTCATCTATAGAAGTGATACGAGTGTTTGGTTGTTGGTTATTCTGACTCTGATTATGCTGCATATGTGATGGAAGAAGATCAATGACAGACTATGTCTTCACTTTGGGTAGTTCTGTTATCAATTGGAAGACTACTCTACAGTCTTCAGTTACTCTGTCTACTACTGAGGCATAATACATGACATTGACAAAAGCTGCAAAGGAAGAGATCTGATTAAAAGACTTAGTTGAAAATCTTGGACTACATCAGGATCATGCTATACTATATTGTGATAGCCTGAGTGCTATCTTCCTAGCAAAGGATCAAGTTCATCATGAGAGGACTAAACACATTGATGTTACATATATTTTATCTGTACTGAGAAGATGATCAAAGTGAAGAAGGTTGACACTGCAAATAATCCAACTGATATGTTCACCAAGTTAGTTTCTTATAGCAAGTTCCAACATTGCTTGGACTTGCTAAACATAAACAATTGGCAGTATCCCCAAGGCAGGGCTGACGGTGGCAAAGTATGTCAGATTTATATTCTAAAGATGATTCAAGTCAAGGTAGAGATTTATTGATAATGCTTTGAATATGATATTTACCTAGTGAAAACTCATATGATCTCAGCGCATCATAGTCGCTCGAATAATTGGGGCGACAAAGTTGCCCGTCCCATACGGGGGTCTCGCTACCCGATAGCGAACCTGATGGGAGGGTCTAGGGGGATCCCCTTGGATCCCTCCTGCGAGGGCTCGAGAGCGGAGCCCCTGAAATTTAAATAATTTTAGGGCTTATGTTTTCTATTTTGTATTGGGAATCCATATATAAACTCCCTAAGATTTGAGTTATTTTGTATCTTATATCATCTATTATTTTTCCACATCAAAGAAACAACTCTAGTCATCACCTGAGAACGTAATCCAGTTAAGGACGAACCTCGTAAATTCGTGTGTCTTCTCTGTGTTGATTTTTTCTTTCGTTTATTTTTCATAACAACAGTAATAAACGTGTAGTGCATGAATACAAAATATCAATAATTTTATTAATTAGTAATCAAGTGAAATGGTAAGAAGCTCATTTTTATTTAAAACATCTTGAGTTTGAGTTTAGAAAAAAAAATTCATAAAATCTTCATCTATCATAATAAGATGTTTGATGTGGAGCGACATAAATTAATCGAGACTAATAACTTCGGATACTCGAGTTCGAGTCTAGAAAAAAGATTTCATTAAAATTTTCACCCATCATAATTAGATATAAATTAGTCGAGACTAATAACTTATAATACTCGGAGACAACCTAAAAAAAGTTAATAATTTTGATTCAAAAAAAGGAAACTAACTTATTTTAGAACTAAAAGTATTAACTCTTTGTGTGTGTCACGTGCTTCTATTTATTATTTATTCATTTATTCACACTTCAGTTCACAAATGATGAGAGCTGCGTGGTTGATGACAAGGCGGGGAGTCCGATCACGGTCTCGTCAAGTGATCTGTCACACTTCCAAACCACAACTAAACATGTACAACTGTATGTACATGCATCTGCATATATGCAAACTTTCTTCAAATTCGAACAAATCTTTGGCCAAAAATTGTGAGCTTTTATGGACCAATTTATATACAACAAACAGTTTTTAGTGCTCCAATTTGCGTCTTCGTTTCCAAATTCGCAGCCTCAGCCGCCGACCGGTAATGTTATAAATATGCATGGCATATTTATGCACACCACCTAACTCGATCTGCTTCTGGATATATAACTCGACATGCCCTGATGTTGTCAGTACTTATTGCCCCCACCTCGTTCGGACCACGTACCAATTAATTCAAGAATTAGTGCAGACGTTAATTTGATTATAATTTATTTTTTTTTCATTTTCTTTTATTAGGTCTCGATCGAGAAAAAATAAAGATAGAGTTAAATAGCATGCATGTGTTACATTGGACCATAAATTTCTCTTGTTGTGTGCATCGCGATGTGCTGATCGATTCTTTCTACTATGATCGTGAGATCGATGTTAATGCATGCCACGTTATAGCACGCGACCACATGCCCACATCTACGTCGCGATCGAATAAAGGAAGAAAAAAAAAACAATAATTGTTAGCGGAGGGATGAAAGATTTCAGAATCAGATTTTAAATTAAATTAGTGTCTGAAATCTTCTTTCATGATTTCGTGATTTATACCAAAAAGAGTTAAAACGTATAATATGATCAGTGATGAAAGTTGAACTCCATAGTTGATGTAGCTGGTGGGTTATGAAGTCGATCTCCACTTTTTCTGTTATGATCTCATACATTAAGATCGAATTTGAGAGACTTTTTCTATTAATGGTAAAGTTAGGTACCAACGCACTACAACTATTTATATAGCACATAATATAGTTAAAATAAAAAAAAATGCTAAGAAGATAGCACTTCACCGTGGTTATTATAGGAAAATGATCGAGCAAAACTACAATTGTTATTAATATTTGGTTAGAATTTTTATAAAAAAATAATCTCGGAGTGAGATTTCTAGGCATACTCATTTTGAACTATTTTTCTATTTGTCTATGAGATTTGAGAATCTTCGATTAATATATAAATTCCATAGTTCATGAGATTATAAATAAAGAGATACGTAATCTAAAAAAATATTCTTAATAAATTATATCCTCATTTTATATTTATAACACAACACATCCGGCATATTCAATAATTTATTCGGTTTGGTCCATAGCTCACACACATTTAAAAGATATCTTGAATAATAATAAAGATAGTAATTATTTATAAGTCCATATAAGATTAATTTTCATTCTCTTTTTCTCATATCCTTATAATTCTTTTTCCTTCAGAGTTCAACATTCTCGTTGAATCGTCTCACATGGTTCAAATGAGCACGCAAGAGATCTATTCAAAAAATTATTTACTTTTGAGTCTATATGATTTGTACGAATTTAAAATACGTCTTAAATTATAAGAATAATAATTACTTATAAGTTCATGATCACCTTCGTATTTTGTCTATGTGAATTAATTTTCATTCTCTTACCTCGTATACTTACATTAATATATGGATCATAAGTTTATAAATGACTGTTCTTTTTATCATTCAAGACGTTGAAAGAAAATCCGAGAGACTAAGTGGAAAATATCTCATGGGTTACTCTAATAGTACTAACTAAATACGCGTTTTAAATTCATGCTGACCATAAGTTCAAAACAGATAATTTTTTGAATGAGTTAAGAGTGTTATAATATTCATAAGAAGAGATCTCATTAATAATTTTCGTTTATGATTGCTTGTGTCGCTCATCTATTAACACAGTCCGTGATCGGTATAAAATATGATGTTTTCTCTAATTTCTTTTTCTTTTAAAATTTCATAGGGATCTGGATCAATTATACTAATGTTTTCTTTTTCAAATCTGTTATAAATTAGCATGACAACAGTTTTAAAATCTTTTATCATGCTAATTAATTGTATCAACCGATTCAACCTGGAATGATAAATTGTCATTTTTTGGTCTTTGGACCGAATAAAAATAAGCACTTAATTAAACTTATTTTTCGCTTAAAATACCCAACACAGTCCTAGTTTGTATGAAAGAAGTCGTCAAGCAGGTGGTCGTCTCATGTTCCTGAAAACGAGAGGAGGAACATATTATTGCCTATTGGGTTCCATGCACTTTCTTTGCATCTTCTTTCGTCCTCTACGGTCAAATAAAGCCATCTCAGGCGGATGGTTTTCGCTTCTCATGTTTCTCGTTCATTGAAACATGAGAAATATTTATGAGTCAATTACTCTATTAATAGGTGTTTTTTTCTATTTCCAAGGGCACCTATTTCTCATGTATAACATCAATCAATCATTCAATAAACATACATATATCTAATAATCACTATGGGTATGTATATATAATAATCATAACTCAAAGTGCTATCTACTTAAGTAGGCAATATTATATTATTTATTTTATTAATAATAAAATATTAGATATATAATAAATTTAATTAACAATTAATTACAAATTATTTAAAAAAGAAAAAATTTACATTTATCATATATCTAACATCTTACAGTAAATAAAATAAATAGTACGATACTATCTACTTAAGTAGATAATACCTTCATTTTTTTCAATCACTATAGTTACCTACTTAAGTAGGTAAAATTATATACTTACCTTATCATTAATATATAAATATATATATATATATATATATATATATATATATATATCATTTTGTATTAATTAACTAAAAAAGGGGTTATCATACCAATGCTAGTTTGTCGTTAATGTTTACGAACTTTTAAGTTTTTATGAGTCATGTCTAAATTTGATTACGCAATGGTTAATATTTTTTTAATCTCAACATTTATACAAAAAGGGGTCATGGTTGATTATTTGAATATTTTTCGTGAAAGATTATTTAAGAAAGTTAAATGTTGTAGGACGTTAAAGGTTATCTATGTTTTAAATATTGAAGGTTTCGATTGCTCGGCTTTTTTTCATCTTTGTTCAGTCAATTAAATTGAATATATTAAATATTGATGAATAATGGTTACGACAATATGCCTTAATTTTGCTCTTCGATTCTCGCTGGAAGCCTGGAACACAAGCCTTAATTTAATTTTATATTGATATTAAAGTATAATAAATTAATATTTATTGTATTTAAGATACACATTTTTAGTAAAAAAATTAATGCAATAATTCATCTTTCAACTTGAATATCAAAAGATTTTAATCTCGATTTTCATCAGCGTGAGCTCTTTTATTTTCAATATTCTTTTTATATCGGACCCTTCTTTTATAAAAAAATACAATGTATCATTCTCTTAAAATTATTAATTTTGTTGATAACTTATAATATAGACCAATAAAATACAAATATAACAAAGTTATATAATTTACGTTTTATACGATAGAATTAGACAAGTTAGGACAATTTAGCGTCTTTTAAATTTATTGAACAGCTGGTTGCTCATTCTTTGTTCCCTAGAGATAAAAGACGACATGTCGTCAGCATCGTAATTATCATATTCAAGGGCAAAGTCAAGGAGGCTAAGAAGGTGCACTGACATTTTCTGAACATAATTAAACTTTTATAGTAGTAACTCTTTGATACAAGATTCCTAATTCGATTCTTCTTATCTTTTTATTTTTTTTATTTTTTATGCTTACTTTATTCTTTCACTATTTTTCTTATTTATCCTTCATCTTTCAAAAAATGATCTAATATTTTATATTAACTATAATTAATATGAATAACTATATGAATGAACAAATTATTTTGACACCCCCGAATTAACATCCTAGTTCCACCCTTGATCATATCTTTCTCCAACTTTAACTCAAATGTTTTTTTAGTATTATAATTTTTTCACTATTCATTTTTCAACAACTTTGTATATTTGCACACTAGACCTTTTTCGAGTATAGTGAATATTTTTTTATTCTAATAAATTAGTGTGTTCGTATAGATATTTTATATTATTATTATAGTAAAATATATCATATTAACTTTGAAACATCATATGAGACTATTAATCATGTATTTAAAATAGAAATTAAATAAAAAAAATCGATCTTTATTAGATGGGTGATGCCTATTCGATATGGTATATTCTATTAATGATTCGTGAATGTATAAAAAGATATATATTATAATAGACAAAAAGACTAAACAGTCAAATATACTTGAAGGATTAATTATTTAAGAAAAAAAATAGAGGACTATTTGGGTCAAAGTTTGAGAACAGTGACAATTACCCTTTTATAAGTTACAACAATATATTTTAAAGTAATAAGTAATTTCTATGTTAAAAAGAAGCCGGGCAGGTGGCATATTATTGTCTATAATAAATGGGAAATCTGCCAACTGCTAAATTAATTTATTAGGTAGATTTGTTCTCTATGCAGTCACTCTACTGCCCGCCTGCCCAAGCAAATACGTCTCAAGTGATCGAGACTGGCACCGAGTAACAAGTAACAGTCATATGTAAAATGCATCTACGTAAATCAAGGTTGATTCGCATAGATGATTAGCGGGTCTATATTCTGGATTGAAGAATGAGAAAGCTAGTAATCCCGAGTTCGAGCCCTAGAGTCGCTACTTTGGTTAAAATTTACCTTCGCCGCCGCCCGTCCGAACACCAAATTAGTCAGATGCTAGTAACTCTGAATTATCGATGGGTCTCTAACCGTGATCGAAATAAAAAACTACATAACCCAAATTTTCAAGTTCAAAAAACATATAAAAAATAATTTCCAATCTTTATATATAAAAATATTCGTTAAAAAAATTATCTATCATAATCAGATACATATTCTATACCAAAAAAACTTAAGCATTTGCCTTCGTCTTCGGATGATCTCAGTACTTCTCAATCATCATTCGTCAGCAGTAATAATTGAATTTCCCTTCAATCCATGTCTCCTGCCATTGATCATCAGCAGTAATTATTAAATTTATCTTCAATCCATGTCTCGGTCCGGCATCATAATTTTTTAAGTTTTCTTGACATCACACCAACATCAATAAGTACTGTCGTTCTTGTTAGGTAAAGGGTTATTGTCATCCTGTATATGTGTGTGTATTTTGGTAAAAAGAGGACTATTAATTTTTATAGTAAGTAGCTGATACACTATCTTATTTCTTACCTCAATTCCTAAATTAAATTATTAATAATTAGCTATTCTTAGTTCGCCACAATGTGAGAGTTTCTATTAATTTTCCTTTTGCTTTATTCAATTATAAATTTAATCTTCATTATAATTTGAAAAAATAACAAATAATAAGTAATTGGTAGTTTTAAAAAGTAAAAGAAAACATATTATATTATTTTAATTTTTTAAATTTATTTTCAAATGATAATGAAAGTTGTATATGGAATCAGATAAATAAAAAAGCTAACCAAAAACGAAACCGATGATGAGCTAAATTAAAATAAAACTTTTCCTAATTTCATTTAGGGTTTTAGGTAGAAATAAGAAGTCGATAGAAATAAACAAATAGATAACTAAAAAATATCAGCATGCACAAAATATACATACCTTGCTAAATGATATGTTAGTACCTTATATTAAATTTTTTTATTGTAATTATAATATTTAAGAGCATATCTTAGAATAAACTATTTAAAACCGGCCGGAGATGATACATTAAACTTTTTTTAAAAAAATATATGAATGTACATGGACATTAAGCTTAATTATTATTTCCTTTGAACCACTTAAGTGAGTGCCCTTTCTATTGTACAAGGGGCAAGAAAGAGGCCACACCTCCCACCTTCCTTAATTAGTGAGTTCCACATATGCATGTTCCGAGTAATAAAAAAAGACCTTTTGTTTATTAGCAACGGAGTATTAATTATTGAGACACTATTTATTTATTAACTTATTTACTTTATCTATATAATGAATGAACATGGAATGAAGAGATCCATGGTGAATAATTAATTATATATCCAGTTTGGGCTGTGACTGGTGATGGCGATGCATGGTCAGGTTGTTACTTGTTGCTCGACACGCCACCGGAGAACATATAAATAAATAAATTAACAAAAATAATATATTTTCTAAATTGTCATTATAATTTTTTAAATTTCACGAGATTTCTAACAATTTTTTTTGTGATAAGCTTGAATTCAAAATTTCTAATTACATGCCACTTTATTTTATATATATATATGTACGGGCACGTCATTTTCAGTTCACCTATCACGTGACAAAAACAAAACGAGAATGATGTTTTTGACGAATACCCTCCGATATTTCTTCTATCGATCTTTTTTTAATAATTAGTTTTGTTTGGCTAAATAATTAGCCACAGTAATAGATATCCAAAGAATAAGGTCGAGTCAACATGCATGCTACTAACGTCTTAGGTTAATGCAATTGTCATATTCCATTTTTTTTTAAAATATGGTATTCAAAATGGGGGTTACTAATTCAACTGACAAAAAAAATCGTCGAAATAAATAGTTTTTAAAAAAGTCTTATACCGTGTCTTTTATCGGAGTTCACTAAAGTGTGCTTTTTACGATAACAATGCAAATAAATAATGCCGAGGTAAATCAGCTCCCCATGTGCTACTTGTCCCAAAATATAAACACGACTTTTTTGTGGGGGTTAAAAATCTCTTGTGCATATTTAATATAATATATAGCTCACAGCTCACCCATAGTAGACATATTATGAGATTAAAATATAATTATGTTAATAGCAAATAATTATATCATATATAAACATAACGTAGGTCTGCATTGCACTACGTACACATGATTATATTTGAATAATAGTTTTTTAATTTTTGATGAATTATATATATTGTTTTAATATTTTTTGGATTATTAGTTTGTAATAATGTTTTAAAAACTTGAATCGAGTCTCCTTTTGTTGTTTGTTGAGTCTTCCTTGTTTGTATTTAGTTAAAGTATATACTAACTAATAGAAAATGAGAGAGAATATTTTTTTTAGTTATTAACCTATGATTTTAGTTACATGACCAAATTCAAAGTTCACAAAGGTATTTATAGATATTGTACATTTTTTGCTGTCCAAAATCACGTTTTTTTAACCATGCTACCTAAATTCCGTTCACAAGGAGGAAGTGACTAATTCAATTCAAGTGTTCAAGCTTTATCTCCGTTCTTGTTTTTCGAGTTCAAGTCCAAGTAAATTCAAAATAAAAAAAAATCCACGTAATTTACCGTATCGTTATAATAAATTCTTATTATCACTGCCCCTTCTTATACTCTTTTCTAATAGTAAAAGAATGAAATGAATAAATAATAAAAAAATAGATACGATATTAATGAACATCTCGGAATATTAATAACTTGATTAGTACATAATGATTCAATTAACAGATATTCGTTTAATTAACAAATAATGATTTTATTAGTGGTCACTGTATAATAATTTGATAAGTAAATTTAACAAAAAATACATATAATTACTTTCATATATGCATTAGAGATTCTTTATAACTAATAAATAATTATAATTTTAAAGTAATAAGTATTTGAAAATAAACAAATAATCAAATAAAAGAAATTAAAAACTTGTTTACTTTGAAAGGAAAAAAAGAGGCGTGGAAATATAAAGACGAAGGCACGTGCCTTCCGCCGTGTGTACGTGCGGGCATTGAAATATCTGTATAATATAATAGTATATAAAATAATGTCCAGCTGATATATCACACCATGTCCATTTGCCATGACGGTTGTTGCCAGTAATTTTCTATATAACCTGCCCAGGTTCGACTCCAACCGTTAACCTTTTTTTGTCCCCTTTATTTCGCTTTCTTTTTTCTGCCACCCAATCAAAACCCCAAATCCGAGGAGCCCAAATAGTGTTTGTATTCTAATTGAGCTCAACTACTATTCCAATTCTAAATCTTAGCCCAATATTAAACTAGTCTAATTTTTTATAAATATAAGTTACTTATCTTACTTAATAATTCATTAATTATTTAAAAGAAAAGATCTCAGATTTTATTTCTTTTCTTAAAATTTCAGGTATGTATTTTTTATCTTTAATTTATTTATTTTCATCATAATTTTCTATAATAAATATATTTACTTTTATTTTTTCTTCGTTTATCATAGACATTATTTTCATATCATTTTTAGATTTTAATAACTAATTATTGACATTACTATGCATTGAAACAAATTTTGAATTATTTATTCTTCCATCTGATCTCGAAGAAAAAAAAATTTAAGTTATCATCCTAAAGATCAAGATGAGATTAAATAATGTACTTACTCAAAAGATCATTTCAATCTAAAAATTATAATTTTTATCAAATCGAAATGGAATATATGCATGCATTGTATGTATATACATGCAAAAAAAAATTCAAACCGAAATGTGATACATAATTGTTGGTGAACCCATCAAGAAAAATCTCTGACTTCGCCGCTACATGGAATATAAAAAAGAAAAATGAACTTATTGCATAAAAGTTATCAGTTTATTTTTTAAATTAAAAATACTATCATTTATGTTTTTGTACGGGCATTCAAAATTTTGAACTAATTGAATCATGGACTGCAAGTAAAAACCCATATTGACAATATGGATTGTGATATTTAACAATTAAACAATATATTTTAAATAGAAAGAAACTAATGTATTACGAATAAAATATCCAATCGCCAAAATTAAAAATTTCTATAAAGTAGTTTTGTCCTGATCGTCTTTTCACAATGCCATAAAACTGTAAAAAAGTAAACAGTGCGAGAAAAAAAAATAGGAAAAAGCAACAGAAGTAGGAAAGGAATAAAATCCAGAGTTGATATGGTCTTTATTTTATCTTTTCCCAGTTACAGACGCGATCTTTGTTTACTGCTTGTTATTACACAGGATTAGATCTGCCTTAAAAGCAGCATTGTTCTTATTCGCATGCCTTCTCCACACAACCCTTCTAAAACTCGTGCACTTATATATTCTTGCTCCATCCTTTTTCCTGAATTGGCGGCCATCTCAAATTGCATGCATGCATGCATCATTCATTACACACAACCAGAAACCTGGCAATAAGCAAACGTGAGGCTGCAAATTTCTGAGACCCCACTCGACATGAATGAGTGAGTTGGCATCTGATTCCTTTTCAAGTCTGAAAAATTCTGATTCTGCCCATCTCAACGACTAGTTCAATTCTGGATGTTTTGATGTCTTACCTGCTCCAAGTTCCATTTGGAGTCACATGATTACTTGTGTATGTGTGTGTATGTTTTTCCCTCTCTTCTGTACTTGTTTATTGAACTATTCAGATCAGCATCTTATTCCTGTTATTGTCATACTTGCATGCTACACAAGAACTTCTTCAGCATTTGGTGATTAGTAACTGCACTAAAGAAACAGAGATTTTTAGGAAATCAGTGGACATAATTGGGACGTAAGAAAAGTAATTCTCAGCACAAGGCATTGTTGATGTAGAAGGCAAGAAATTTACTGAAAGACAGACAGTGTACAGTCTTGCCAGAGAAGAAATTAAATGATATCTTTACAGGAAATATCCCCTCGAATCCATGAAATCTGTTTTGGTCCTAAGCTGACAGATATTGAAGGACCAGAGGACAAACAAATTGCACATGATGCATCTAGGGAGATTAATTGAAGGATCAAATGAGATATCTAATTTTTTTGATCAAGATATAAGATCTATCGATGTTCGAGATTGTTAGCATCTGACTAATTCGATGTTCGAACGAAAGCAAAAAGACAATATTTTGATCGAATTGAGGATTCTAGAAATCGAGTTTGGGACTATAAATTTTTATCAATATAAATTTGCTAATTATTTATATTAATCAAATTTAATTAACAAGATATATAATTTAGTTAGTTCAAAGATAAGAGTAAGATATCGAATTTCGGAAGCATCACTATCGGATATCAATATTAATTAATATCGAAAAAAAGGAGAAAAAAAGATCATTGCTAATTCCTCCCTACCCAATCAGTGGCCCATGCAAGGCAACTTTTTTCCATGATTTATCCACAAGTAGCCAACTTTACGTAGGGCATGCTGGCCATCAAACTATGAGGTGAGAAGGCATTTGACATAAAATAGTACCACATGATGGTTTTAAATATATATTATGCTGAGAACTCGAGTGAGTTTGACAAATCATCTCTTGTACAGTAGTTGAGATTTTGTTTGCCATGCAATGTTACTCAAATTTTGGTGGAGGCAAAATTGCATCATTAATTTTTCTTTGTAATATAAAAAACGTGACACAATATATATATATATATATATATATATATATTAATCATTAAATAACATGGAATTAAAAAGAAAGGATAAGCTCAAGAATATCCGACTCCTGTCCCCCGAGTAAAGATCTGGCCATTGGAATAAAAATTCGAGTGGAGTTCGAGACTGAACATAGTCAAATATAGCCGACTAATTCGATGGACAAGATCCTCCCTGGTTTCAAATATAACAAATTATTATATTCTAAAGTGAATTAAATTCTTTACTACTTTTTTTTAGTTGTAACCAAAGTTTACCAAAATTAAGTGACGTGAGTCATCTGATAAAAAATCCAAATTTTTATATAAATAAACACATAATTTTTTAAAAAACTCTTTTTCCAAATCAGATAAATTAAATATAAATAATTGTAAAAAGGACACGCAAACCATTTTTTCTTTATTTTCCTTGTGATAATTTTTATCATATTTAGGTGAAGACTTTGTATAACAGAAAGATATACTACCACCCAACAGTAAAAAGATATACTACCAGAAAATAAAATTGGACTTCTTATAAAATATCTAAACTTTCGAACTCAATCACCTAAATATTTAATCTCCACAATTCAAATAAAATATCATCGTTTTTTTGTAAATATAAGAATATAGAGAACAATTACGGCAAAACTTGGTTGTTATAAATTAGGGTATTGGCGTCCGTGTCTGAAGCGCGTGTGGTTGGCACTTGTATCCGCTTCCACCACGTTTTCCTTCCCTAAATAACAACGCCTCTCTCTCTCTCTCTCTCTCTCTCTCCATCTTCATCTTCCTCCCGAGCCCAGCGGCAGGCCGAACCTGTGCTCACTGATCGCCGGCGCCCGCACGTTCGGATCCTTTTGCTATCGGCATCCTCCTGCCCTTCTTTTTCCCCCTGGAAGCTTCCTGCAAACCTTTTCGTGAATCTGGAACGGTCACCTGCAGGTACTTCTCTCTCTCTCTCTCTCTCTCTCTCTCAGCCGTGTGTATCGTTGTTTCCTGTTATCGTATCCGGTTAATTGTTTGATTTCTTTTCTTTTGTTTTCATTGTCTGAGATCGTGAGTTTGTGGGGTTAGGAAAAGTGGGATAAAGGTCGGATTTTTTTTTTCAAGGTCCGCGGTGATGTAAAAATTGTTCTTTTGCGCCTCCCTGGGGCGTTTCAGTTGGCGGAGATGGGGAAAGTAGGATAAAGGTGTCATGTTTAATGCATAGACGGTGGGAAACACGATGTCTATCTGGTTCTTGATCATGATAATCTTCTATCGTCAGTTTTACCGTCTTGTATTGTTGATGTTTGTTTCATTGATTTGTAGCAGACGGGGTTCTAATGCCTATTCGAATTCTTGCTTTTGTTCTTGGTTTTCTGTGTTCTTTTCTTGAATCAAGAAGCTCATGCCACCTTTTTTTCGTTGTTCGTCATCTAGGGATCAGAAAACAATTATTTGAAACTCCGTGTTTTAGCTAAGAAAAAAAAATGTTATGCATGTTTCCAATGATTTCATGTCTCTGTGCTTTCGCATAATCTGTTTTTGTGGCCATTTAGCTCTAAAATTCTTTTTTTTTCCTTGTGGATTTGCTTATTTATTGATAACACTCCATGTTTTTGTTATGTTTGTGACTTTTCATCTAAGTTGGGATTGACTAGAAGCAAAAGTCATGAATGAAGAGATTTTAGTGCAGAAAGTAGATTTGCATCAGAATTCTCTTGGTCTATTTTTTATATCATGACTGAGAATATAGAAAGATGTATTAAATGTGATCTCTTTGTATTTTTTGGTATTCTACCATGTTCCTTTTGTCCTACTTATTTTGAGCCATTACGGATAGGTGAATCTGTCAGGTTAATCTTTAGAGGTATAATATTTTTGTTTTACTCCTCTGTAGGGCAGATACTGAAAACGGATTTAAAAGGGAGCACACCTGATATCAAAGCTATTATCCGATCACTCTGGCCGTCCCTGGGGCATCATCTCCTCGCACCTTGAGAAAGGTGTGGGCACAGAGGGATGCAAGCTCCCCTCTCTCTTCTATCACTATCTCCACACTTGTCCTTGTTTGGCTTCTTTGTCGAATGGTAAAAGGATCTCCCATCGACAACGGCTAACACGGAAAATTTTGATCATAATAGAATTGTCTGCATGTAGTGCTAGTCCGTAGTTTGTTAGGCTTTGTAGCTCCATTAGCAAGTGTATATCACAGATAAGCTAGTTTGCTGATATACCATCAAGATCTTCTTTTGTTCGTGGATTCATCAAGTTTGAAAAGAAGATGGCAAAAATCAGCTGCTTCCCTACTCTTCTTGTTGGAAAGAAGAAGAAATCAAAAGTAAGCATCATAGTTTTGCTTTCGTTTATGATGTTTTGTTCTTTTATTGGTTTTTGGTGCTGATCTCATTTGATGTTTATAGGACTCAGCCAAAGCAGTTGATACCAAAAAGTCTATTAATGGTGACTTGAGAGTTAAGCCTGAAGAGTTTATTGACTCATATGTGGAGAAGGGGCTAAAGGAACGATCAATTGAGGATCTGGTAGAATATAAGAAGAGCCCTTCAAGCAATACCAAGACAGTGGGAGGTGAAAACAAAGATGACTATTCAGTGCGACCTGAGATTGTGGTTGAGGCAGCATATGAGGGTGGTGATGAGCATGAAGATATATTATCTATGGCTAGGGATTACTCTAGCTTTGATCTGCAAGCATTGGGCACTGAGAAAGGTGATGCCAACTCCCATGATTTTAATGCAGGACTAAACAGCGGGTCACTGAATGACAAATCAGGGAAAGTTGAACAGGTGACATCTCCTGAGATTGTCGTCCAGAGTGGACATGTTAGTGATCCAGGAATGCAGCGCACTACAGAATTCTGGGTGTCTCCCATGTTGAAGCGGTCTTGCTCTAATATTGAGACTAAGAGAGGTAACAAGTTGCTCAATTCTCCTAATAAGTTCCGTTTCTTTGACGATCCACAAAACACATCAGGAAATTATGGTGAAGTAGCAGATGACATTCTAGGCAGTCCATTGTCAGTAATGACCTCTTGCAGCGCAGATAAAGTTATGCTTAAGAAGAGGTCTTCAAGCCAAGTGCTTCCCTCTAGGAGTAGGAAGTTATGGTGGAAATTATTCTTGTGGAGTCACAGGAATCTTCACAAGACTTGGTCCTCTAAACTGCAGAGAATTGTGGCCATCGATGAGTCTTCTAATCAGAAAGGTGGATATTGCTCAGATACATTGGAAACGAGCAATGTTGTTGACATGAAGAACAAAAGAGTGGTAGAAGAACCTGAGATAAGTAAAGCTGGTGAATGGCCTGAATACCAGTGGGTTGCTTTCTCTGCAGGCTCCTCTTCTTTGGACCGGGTCAATGCCTGGGTGCATAGCCTTGATGATTGCCCACTTTGCCCAATTGATGGTTCCGAGAATGATGATGGGGAAGAAATAGTTACACCTTTCACTTGCATCACATCTATGGAGGTTGGTGAGTGTTCGGGGAAGAACCACACAAACAGGCGCACCGTGGAGGAGGTTGTGCAGGCCAACAACATAATCCAATCTTTGAACACCTTCTCCTCTGTAGCTCATATTGCGAGCATGGGTTTAAAAACGATACCAGCAATTGCAGCATTCACAAGCCTCCGAGTTGTCAATTTATCAGGCAACTTTATAGGTATTATTCAGCAACCAAATTACATGACTGAAGTACAAAAGATATTGTGATTGTATACCTCTAAAATACCACTACATGTGTCTTATTCAATATGTTTGCTGTTGCTGCAGTTCACATATCTCCAGGTTCACTACCTAAGAGCCTACATACACTTGACTTGTCCAGAAACAAGATTTCCACAATTGAAGGTCTAAGGGACCTTACTAGATTGCGCATTCTTAATCTCAGCTACAACAGAATTTCACGAATTGGACATGGTAAGCAAGCTATCCTAGTAGTTTGCCTTCTCATATGCCGGCTCCTTTTATCTCGTTTAGTGGATTGCAAATTTTTGTTACTGTCAGTTTGCCGTTAAAATTACTAATAAAACATTATACTATTGCAGAAAAGCATAATAAATAAACTTCTGAAATTATTGAAATATAAAGGTTCCTGTTATTAACTTGATGTGTACCGACTGTACCATTCAGTGATGGATAACTTGCTTTTTCTGTTTTTGTTGCTAAAAATTGTAATTGTTTGTTCCAGACATATTGCAGAGAGATATTTCATCTTACAATTTAAATGACTTCATTGTTAATACTTCTTTTTAGGATTCTTTCTAGAGAAAAGTATATGTAAATATATGCATAAAATGTGGCCTTCAGAACTTGAAAGTTTCCTGATGTCACTTAAAGGCTCTAAAGGAATTGTTTAGAGTAAATATCATGTTTTTCTGCAACATCTACATCTAAGCCATATGGAAATTTTGTTTCGAAATGTATACTTATACAATTGACCTTTTCCCCTGAAAACTACTGTGAATAAAATAATCATCAAGAACTAGTATTTAATTGTCCAAATCATAGTCCCAGGCAAAATGGTGATATGAATTTACCATTCTCTTCTCGGGAAAAAAGAATCCCTTTGGACCTTGGGATCTTTATCTGCTGGACATTTTACTGATGAATAGCATTATTTTCTTAGAAACTAGTCATAGAAGTTTTTGGTTAGTAAGCATATCACTGATAGAAAAATATATCCAGGTTTAGCAAACTGTACTCTTATCAAAGAGCTCTATCTTGCTGGGAACAAGATCAGCGATGTTGAAGGGTTACATAGGCTCCTAAAGCTCACAGTGGTGGACCTCAGCTTCAACAAGATAACAACATCAAAGGCCCTGGGCCAGCTGGTTGCCAATTATAATTCACTTTTGGCCCTCAACCTTCTGGGGAATCCCATTCAGACCAACATTGGTGATGACCAGCTCCGAAAAGCAGTTTCAGGTCTTTTGCCACAGCTTGCATATTTGAACAAGCAGCCTATTAAACCACAGAGGGCAAGGGAGGTCGCAACAGACAGTGTTGCCAAGGCAGCCCTCGGAAACAGTGGATGGAATTCTAGGAGGAGATCAACCAGGAGAATTGGCCAGAGCTCAAGCGCTTCAATCAAAGGAAGGATTGGGGAAGGAAGTAGCCGCCGAGGAGCAAGTAGCAGCGACGGACAGAAGAACAGACAGAGATCTAAGAGCAGACATTCTGCTAGGAAATAAGTGCACGGACGGTCTGATGTGTGTTTCTCACAATCTTGTCCAAATATCAAGTGCACGGGTAACTTCGATTGTGATGAGAGTCAAGAAAATTATCTTCCTTGCTCTCTCTCTATCTTTCAGCTGTTGTTGGTTTTATCTATTTCTTGGTGAGACATAAGGTATTGAACCCAATATTCCAGAAAAGATTGTGCTTTATTTTTTATTGTTCCCCAAATAAATGATGAGTACTTGGTGACCACATTAAAGGTTTCGCTTGTTTTAGCAGGTTGCAATGATTTATATATCTGCTACCTTTCAAGTTATCTTGCATTCTTGTACGCATGATTTTTATTTCTATTACCACGTGTGATTCTGTGTCTTAATCGATTTCTTTCTTCAGTATTACAGATGATGTCCAAGACATAATGAAAGAGTGTATAAAAATAAAAATCTGATGTAAAACCAAGGGGGAAAGTGAGTATATACAAACCCACATTTAGGTGGAATCATAAAATTGTCAATGTAATGGATTCATTAGTTTGTAGCATTTTTTATCCTAATTGATAAGAACATCGCTCACTTGTTTTTCCGGCGCCCTCAGAAGATAAGAACGCTATTAATCAACTCAGTAGAAACTGATCCTTTGGGTGCCATGCCTGAAATATCGGATTGGGACGATTTCGAGCGTATGGAATTTCACTTGGATAGTTGAAAATTGGGCTAGGATTCATCCATGAGTGAATTCTTGGAGATCAAAATATCAAGGGGAGAAGTTGGGGTATGCCACACCAAGTAGTTGAGGGGTAAAGTTTGTTTGGCAAGTCACCTTTCTAAGGAGCAGTCCTCCAAGACAAGTCCACCCTTAGGACCGGGTTGGTTGGTGAATAGAATAATCTAGAATAAGGATGATTCCTATTCATTTGAGGAAGAATAATTTATTCTATCAAAAAAATAATTTCTCATTTCAAAAAGTTACTTTTCGATGAAATAACTTTTTTTTAATACCAACTTTGTCTATACAAACACCACTTTAAAGATCATCATTCCATTGCTATAAATTATTAACGACCAACTTTTTCGATCGTCATTGGTAGTCATAGGTGCCATTAAAAAATCGACATCGACAGAGTTCGTTAAAACACATTAACGACCAATAAATAGGTGGTCGTTAAAAACTATAATGGTCGATAATTTAGGGGTGCCCATATTGCCACTCCAATAATCTTAATGCCATTTCATTTTACCTAATTTACCCTTATTTAATTTATTCTATTAAAATTTATAATACTTCTTCTCAAATCTTAACTACACTTATACCCAAAATTTAATTCTACATCTCTTCCCATAAAAAGATCAACATGTATAAATAAGTGAATGAACTTTCTTTTTAATCCTGTTATAACTTTTTTTCTTACATTTAATTGCTTCAATATTAGTTATTTAATTCTTAATGTAGACTTACATAAATTAAATATTATGAATAAAACATTCGCTATGTTTGTCATGATCAGTAAATTTAAGTTATTTTTTAAATATTTATTGAGCTATACCAACAAAATAAAATAATTAAATGCATAAATTAAATATTATGAATAAAACATTCGCTATGTTTGTCATGATCAGTAAATTTAAGTTATTTTTTAAATATTTATTGAGCTATACCAACAAAATAAAATAATTAAATGCATAAATTAAATATTATGAATAAAACATTCGCTATGTTTGTCCGGCCGGTTCAACATAATAGAAAAGAAAAAAAGAAAAGAGAAATTGGGCTTTGGGAAAGTGGACTTTGGGGGAAAAAATGAATTGAGCTTTGAGATATGAAAATAGTTATAACTCTAGGCCTTTTAAACATGTTCCGATTTTTTTTCTTTTTTTTTAATTATAAAATAAATTCTTTAATTGATATTTGTATTTGAATTAATAGTTATTTAAGATATATTTTTATTAATAGATTTCATATCAAATAAAATATTAATTGATCATAAATATTATAATTTGAAAGTAAATTTATTTTTTTCATATTCTTTCGTCTAGATTATAATTTATATTTTAATTTAATAATTTTTAATAGTATCCGGTTCGACCATCCGGCTTAACCGGTTTAACCGGTCCGACCTGACCTGGAAGTCTTTCCGGGTCATCGTCCGATTCGGTTCTGACAACACTGGTCATGATTAGTAAATTTAAGTTTTTTTTTAAATATCTGCTGAGCTATACCAACAAAATAAAATAATTAAAGTTTGATGATGTAATAATAGTTAAGATGTAAATAATAAGTCAAATTGTACATAGTATATATTTTTTTCTGAAAAAATAAAAAATAAAAAGTAATTGAAAACAAATTGTAGAACCCAAAAAAAAGAATAAGAAAATGCTATAACCGAAAAAGTAAACTATAATGGATGGAGAAATAATTTATACTGAAAATAAGTAAGATTCTTTTATGGAGAGAGAAAATGAGACTTTTCATCTTCCATGTTGTGTGTTAGTTGTCATTTTTTATTATATATAAAAAATAAAGAGTAGAATACATAGAAAACAATAGTATTAAGATTAAACCTGACATAGAGGAGCCTCCAATGTCGTAGAAAAAATACATTTATATTGTGTACGTTAATGATTAGAAATAATTTTAATTATTATAACCTTTTTATGAGAAGAGGCGTAGAATTAAATTTTGGGTATAAGTGTAGTTAAAGTTTGGAAGAAGTGTTATAAATTTCAATAGAATAAATTAAATAGGGGTAAATTAGGTAAAATGGAGTGGCATTAAAATTATTGGAGTGACACTCTAATTTAGTCATTAAACATTGTTATTGACGAGCACAACCATGATCCATAGTAATCATTAATGGCTACTACTCTGGTCGCAAGAATTATTAATGTCCAAAAAAAATCTTTGTCACTATTATTCTTTTGATTCTGTTTAATTTTCACAAATAAATAATAATAGAAGATTAAAAATTAATCTATAAAGTGTAGTACATTCTTAACACAACTTTTTACCAAGACATTTTGGTTGCATCTTATATAACAAATTATTTGCATATGCAAAACTAGACGGGAATGATTCTATTTTCATATATCACTTGCTATTATTTTACGAAAAAGGAGATAAAAAAATTCACGTCATCCATTTTCAACACTCAACTTCTATGCATAAGTATCATGCTACGAAACTTAGATCTGAAAAATACAAAACAAAAAGAAAGCAAGTGTCAAGATAAAAATAAATTGTTACATTGAAGTATGTCAAAATGGCTCTCAATGTGGCATGGTCCCTAGACATGCTTTTGCTTGAACATTTGGTATCCAGTCATATTATCAAGTCCTGTCCCATTTTATATGTTTCAAATATTGGCCTATGCCTTCATGATTTGCTGATTTTAGTATGCAATATACATTGCTTCAATGTTGTTTGAAGAATCGTGTGGATTGAAAGGTTCTTATGAATCATCTGCATGAAATAAACAATTACGATAAAATGCATTATTTTGTAGAGCATGAAATTTTGAGTTTTGATTGTCAGTATAGAATTTATACTTATGTATTACACTAGACTACCATGAAAATAGTGCTTATGCATTATTTTGTTGATTCATAATTTTCAACATATGGTTAAATATATATGTAAAAAAGGAAATGCAAAAACAAATTCTGCTCACCCACTATAATAGCAACCTACCATGATCTTGCACACACAACTTTGGATTGATCTTCCTAAGGAATTTGTGTAGTATTCTCATGTCGGGAACTTAGTGGACATCACATTTAGTGTGAAAAAAAATCAAAGTGCTGCAATTTGTCTTTTACTATTTTTGTGTTTTGATATTTTATATTTTATGAATTAGAAGTTGAATGATCAAAAGGAAGAAAAATAAAAAAAATCTTTAGTCGAAGTGTTTCTATTATAATAGGAGACATCATGGTCTCAAATTAGAAGCTACAAAAAGTGCAATACTAGTGAGCTAGTAGCATTGACATCTTCAGTCCGACGAATTGAGGTAATTTTGTTGCGTATCGTGTCTACCAATAAAAATAGCTTCACAATGTTGCCACAAATAAACTTCAGCTTAAAAGAAATTATTTGTTTGATCATCTTTACATAGACAGACCTGCCATAATTAAGGTTTACATTAGTATAATCTTATCACAAATTTAATGCTCATGGTTATAGATAAAGAGACACAACCAAACATGGCATATAAAAAACAAGTGAACCAAAGTTTTAAGAAAATGAATATCAAACTTCTTGTGTCTATACACACAAAACAATGCCGTATCTTTCATACCTTAATAATAAAACCAAGAATCAAATTGTGCCAATACAGATCCTTCGGCATTTTGAAATTCCATGACTTTAGCCAAACTGACGATGCAACAAAAAGTATAAATTAGTGTTAGACAACTATATAATTAAAAAGATTAGACAACTACTCTATGGCATTATATTTCTTGTAACAATGGGCATTATTTTTTAGCAATAAAATTATAGGTGAAACTTAAAGAGAAAATATTCTATAATATGCAATGTCACCATATTTTTAAGGAAAGAATATAATTTGCAAAACTTTGGTAAACACCGAAATCAATACTGAACTTTATAACACTACAATAGAAAGGTCTACGCATATACAGTTACAAATATTCTATACAAGTTTAAAACTATAAAGAATTGTAATTCTATATATTATCAACAGTGACTACACGATGCTTCAATCTCTATGGAAATAATTCTTAACAAAATATTTAGTATAAGCAATTAAGGGATTTTATTACTTGCTTAGTATTCAAATCATAATTCATCAGTCATGAAGACATCGCATGTTAGCCAATTGTTATTTTCTCAACAATCTTATCCTCTCAACACTTCAGTAACTCCCTCAAATATACTCATCCACAAGTATTTCATTGTTAATATAGTATGTTCCTAATGTTATCTGATATACCGTATGCATACAAAAGATGCATCAGATTTCAAATATTAATAAATGAATTAAGAGTCAAATTTCCACTATTTGATGATACGGTACCAGAGTCATATTGGAACCAATTATTTTCATTTCTTTTTACAATGTATTCGTCATCTTCTTAGAATTCCTAGTCTTCATCCTATGTTGCTGATTTTTCATTGCCTTCATTTGGTCAGATTAACCATGTGTTCTCTTTCAAATTAACTCCTAGCAATTATCTTATGAGGATTCATTTTTTTGCCTTTGCTTTGATAGTTTGGTCTCTACGATGGATTGATGGCTCCCATCCCTCTCCTCCTTCCACTCTGTCAAGATAGACACCCATTGATTCCTCTAACTCTTCCAACTACGTATCATTAATATCCAATTCAAAATTTCTTGATTGAGCTTTTAAAGACCAACTCTTTTTAGCTTGTCTCATTTTCTCTTTTTCTAAGGAGGTGTTCCCCGTCATTGTAGGGTTAGATACGCGAGGGAGATTTGAGACTTTCTTCATCATGCATTTGGTGCATCATCGCACACACCATCATACACTAGTATTCACCAAATCACCATGCAAATGTGAAGTCTAAAAAGGGTGATCAATTTGTGCGTGTTAGTTGAAGTATTTCATCGATGAATTAGCAGTTGCAGGACAACCTATTTCCTCCCTTTAATTCAATGTTATTCGTTTTCAACAAGTTGGACTCGTATTATATCGACATTATTGCATTGCTTTCTTCTAGACAAAAAAAGTAACATATATTGAGCTTGATAGATTTATTACGAGTCATGATATCGAGCTTGTTTTTCTCCATTCAATTGGTGATGCATTGATCTCTCCCTCAATAAAATACACTATTATAGCCACTTCGGTCTGTAGGATCAGGATGACACCAAGAGGGGGAGGGGTGAATTTGTGTATTAAAATTTTTCTTGACTCTTGTTATGATTGATGAGTGATATTAGCAGAACCATACATGTGCAAATATAAACAAGTAGAGAGAAGAGAGAACAGTGACGAGGTTCGGCCGAACTCCTGGCCTACGTCCTCGCTCCGATCTTCTCGCACTAGAGATCTCCGGAGATCACTAAACTCCTTCTTCAAGGGTGAAGGCTACCTTACAACTTCTCCTTTATGTTCTAGAGGACAAGGAGACAACCTCTTACAGTTCACTCAAGAACTCTCAATCTCTTCTATCCTAGATTCTTCACTCGAATCGCAGAAGGGGAACTAATGATTTCTATCGCTCAATGCTCTCACTGAATATTTTGCCAAAGTTATTTTTCAAGACTCTTGGGTTTACAATATGTACTCTGCACTAACGACCTAATTCTCTCACTCAGAAAATAAGTTGTTAATGCAAGTACAATACCTTTACCTACCCCTCGGTCGCCCGCTGCTCCTGCCTCGATCGACCGCCGCTCTGGTGAAATCTCCACTTGAACTGTCGCCTGGTGCTTCGGTCGTCCACCGCTCACCCCCGAGCGTCCGCAACTTCAAGTGTTGAAGCCTTTCTCCATCAGTCAAGTTCCTTCGATCGTCCGCCATCTCCTGTGGTCGCCCGATCTTGACGTGAGTACCTCTCTTCAACTGATCTCTAGTCGCCCGCTGATTCCACTTCAACTTCCTGGGTGCCCACTCTTCAGTTGAAGAGTCCGGTCAAGCTCCTTCGGTCG
>LTAE01002535.1:13541-43229 GCA_001647135.1 Pontederia paniculata | reverse complement strand
CCCATGATGATGATGATGATGTTCACCTTTAAAAAGGGAACTTATGATGATGCCAATGAATAATAACTTTCATGTCTTCTATGATGTTTTACTTAAGCATGATTTATTATTTTATTATGTTTTATTCCTATTTGAGCCTTACATACTGGGCTTTAGCTCACGAGAGGTTCGCCTCTCCTGCATCTGGACCCTGCAGGAAATTAGGTATTCTTGCATGATGATGGTGGCGTGCACTGGCGATGCTCATGACAGGCTACAGTTGCACATGGTGTCTTCTGATCTTAATTTTATGATGTTTTAGGTCTCCATTGAGTTGTACCTTCAAACTCATTTATTGGGAGTTTTATCATTATTATTATGTCATGTCAGATTTCTCAACCTTTTATGTTGGACCAATTTAATATTTTATCTCAATAAAATAGACTTATTTTTATTATATTTAGTCTTCCGCTGATGTGGCTTGGTTTTTGACTGAAAAGTCAATAGAAAAGTCAATGTTATATGATGTGTAACGTCGCCCAAAAAGTTTTAAATTTGGGGGCGTTTGATTACAATATAAATTAAAATAAAGATAGAATAAATTCAGTCGAGGTGGTCCGCACACTCATTAAAATTTATTGACATTTGATTAATTCAACTCGAACAAACATTTTTAATTTTTTTATTTTTTTTTTAAATTCAAATTCAAATTTGTTAATTTTTGGATACCTTTCTAGTCATTTTCTTTATTTACACATATCATGTATTCGAAGTTTGGAAACTCAATTCCAACTTGGTCGCTTTCTTCGAGAATGTGTTGCTAACTCCAAAGGGGGTGAAGGTGTGGGTCTCTATTTAGCCAAATGGACTGCTCCTTCTCCCTTCCCGAAGAGGGCAGGGCAGCTCTATTTCTGAGTACACCGAGAAAAGGGACTGCTACTTCCTCATCCTGCCGGCTATGCTTTACCCGTTTTTTCAACATTAATCACGATGATATGTACCACTTACCCCCCAACTCTAATCAAAGACTATATATATATATATATATATATATATGGAGTTCCCTATAATAATATCTAGATTTAATTTTAAAATGTCAACTTCCCTGTATCTTAATTTGTTTTCTATTCCAACCAAAGATTCCAAGGTATGTTCCAAAATGTATCGTAGAAGACAAAAGTATTTATGAGGGACATTTGTTCTGGAAATTCTGAATTCGTCTTCTTTCGTTGAATTTGGTGTGCTGTACTATTCACAGATACTTGTGAAGTTGTGATAAATATATGAAGAGGTTTGTCTTACACAGAAGAAATAACAGATCCTGCTCTATCTTTTTTTTCTGTTTTTTTAGTACATGGTCTGCTATTGCAGTTATATATTTAGGCAATAGTTAACATCCAATCTAAAATCCACTTTATTCATCTGATTATTGATATAACTTGTGGTTTCCTGTCTTCAATATTAAATTACAAGTTTCACTTGTGATAAATATATTGACATCACTTCTGCACCTTGGGAATATTTACATGCAATAGCTCTCATTTTGATGTCATCTGCATGTCCTGACTGATTTGGGCATTCTGCAAACTAAATTGATTTCATTAGTTCATGTGAGTTGCAGTGCAAGGCTGGTCTTTTGAGTGGTACATTACCTGCTCTTCATTAGAAAATGTTCAGTCCAGCTAATTAATAATTTCAAACATGACTTGCACCACTTTTGATCTTCTACCGCAGGGGACAAGTTGATCAGCATGATCAGTTAAGTGGACCTAAGCTATTATTTAACTTTCTAATCAGTGACCCATCACACATGAGCATCTTTCTGGATCTCAATTAAGTTGGACTCCTCTCTGTGAAAGACCAACTCCTGTTTCCATCTTTTTATAGTGTTTTCCCTTTCTTCAAGATGACTTAACACAATTCAGAAGGCCCATAAGAAGCTCAGCAAGCACATGAAATCTTTGAGCATGTCTGTCGTTATATCATTTTATTTTAAACAGGTCATCCATTATCTCATAATTGTCAGATTAGTAAATAATTTGAACAGTGCAGAAAGATCATAATATTTTTTACAGACATCACAGAAGTTGATGAACAAAAACTATACAATGTTGACAATTTGAAATTTTTATCACCTCATGGCTGTACTTAGAATTTTATATTGATGGTGTTTTCAATTGTTGTTTGCTCCACAGATCTAGCTGCAGGACCAAACTGTATTGTGAAAAGGAATGCTAAAGCATGCATATAGAATAAGAAAAAAAAAGAAGACAAAAATAGGAACATCTGTTCTCATGCTTCTTGCTTCCTATGGTTCTTATCAGAACCACCAAATTGACAATGTTATTTGCCTAAGCCTGAAGAATAATTTCATTACAAAGATACAAATCCAAGTGACAAATTGACCAGCCAAAGTGAGTTGTAAGTGTTAGGTTGCCCACTCCAGTGGGGCATCCAAAAGAAGGCTGGAAATGTCCTCGCTGTAGGGGAAACTGTAATCTAGCAGGCGTGCTATTCTTCTAAGAATTAGGCAAAATGGGTTTGGTGGTGGCACACAATACTGCCATTGACATCGAGAATTCTTGGGTATCATGTATCTATCTCCAATATGTACATCACATATGTGCCAAAGCATATGTATACGATAATATATTTGAACATGTATCTTGGGACCAGACATTTCTTTTCATTATCTTCTTTCATATTTTAAAAATAGCTAATTAATATTTTTTTTTCGATTCTCATCACAATTTTCAAAATTTCACCTCAACTAACCTATATAAGAATCACACGCCCAAGTATAATTGGTGCGGCTCCTACGAAATTTTTTTAACTCGAACTCGAAACTTAAACCACAGAGATTTGCTTTATCATTCTATCTCAACTTTTATTAGTAGCCAAAATTTCTTTTGGCCATTCTCTTACTGTCTCCAGTGCCATCTGAGTTTCCAAATCACATACCTTGTGCCTAACAAAGTAGAAATGTTAGCAAATTGAGTTTGTGGACATCACCTTGGCGTGTGATTCTCGCACCCCTAGAAGAAGATCACAAGACTGTCGAAGTTCTAACAAGACGAGCACCTATTTCTAGGGAAGCAGAATCTTAGTACATGAGTTCCATCGAGACAAAGAAACATTTAATGACCATGTCGATAGATGTTGGTTTCACGTAGGCATCGGCTCTCTATCATTATCAGACTGGCACACTGACCACCCTAACTTTAGGAAGAAGTTAGGATTCATGCATGGATTCACCCTTATATGGTACCTAAACTTTTGACAGACCAAAGCAAGAACACTAATATGTTTGCATGCATTGAAGTCTTAACTTTCATTTAGTATGAGGACTCTACTGGAGCATTTAGTAATAGACAATTTCATTTGGTATTGAACTTTGTATTCATGACCATGTAATTAGAGCTAAATGATTATAACCTTGCGTTGAGAGAAAAAATAATAATAATAATAATAATAATAATAATAATAATAATAATAATAATAATAATAATAATAATAATAATAATAATAATAAGGTGGCAATTTCTTATTTATTGGAAGTGGAGAGTCATTGACTTTTGTTAGAGGATTAGAAGATCTCATGGTCAAAATGGTCCATTTTGGCATCTTCCTGCACTGCTGTTTTAATTATTTTTGAAGCTTGCAAAGGAGCAACCTTTTGTGGTTGCAGTTAAAAGGCTGCTCTTTGTCGACCTTCGTCATGGCATTCCACTAAGACGTCGTGGTTGGTTTAGGGAATCTCTTGAGCTCATTGGCATGTATCTGGAGATTGTGGTGGCGGAACTGTTAGATTCATTACAGGAAAAAAAATGCCATCGTTGCTCTTCTTGTAGTATCATATCCTTCATGCTCTGGAGGTTGTAAATTTGTGCCTCTGTTCAACTGTTCCTGTAAGGGATCATGGATTCGAGGGGAGCAGTGTGTGCAATTCATAAGCGCTCCAAGAGGTAACGCAGCTTTGAGTACTGTTTCTTATTTTAATATGGAAGTTGTGAAAGTTCCTGTAGGGTCAGTCATCAGCATAATGATCAAAGGAGATGTTTTTTTTGTGAGCTCCTACTGCAATTTATTTTGACACTGTTCAGCTGTAATGGCAGTGATTCAGACAGGAGGGTCAGGAAAGACAAGCTGGATTCGTCTTTCAAGTCATTTCATCATCTCCAGATGGTAAGAATGCTTCGTTCTCTGCTCCATCTCCCTCGATTCGTTACTCTTGAAAGACATATGTACAGAGCTCCAAAAAAGCTGTCAGCTTTGAGAAATCTGCTATTGATCGGAGATGTGATTTATTTTCTGTATTTTGTTGTCCTTCTGGTTACATTTTTTTATGTTCAGAAAAGGGCCTCGAGTAGTACTTAAGCTCACAGTTTATAACTGAAGAGTTTGTTCTTTGATGCAATCATTTCATGCCTAATTCTTCATTTATATGTTCTTTAGGATATGGGAGAACACAAGCTGGTTGAGATCAGGACAAGGCCATCGCCTAACACTGAGATGGCAAGCTCGTTAAGGCAAGAGGTACAGTAAGTTTCCATTTCCTTTATGAAATTTTCCAGAGTCAATATGGTAGGGCCAAATGAGAAGGAAGATAGGAAGAACTTCCAGATGATCATCTGTAAATCATGGATTCACTTGATACTGATGATTTATAACCAAGAGCACCAAGAAATGTTAATATTGACTTGAAAACCCTGGAGTAGCAGATGGATATCTGATATACTGAGTACTGTCAATCATACAAAGAAATCTTTGTGTATATGTAAATGTTTGTGGAGAACTTGGGACATGACAAATTTAAACATTTCAGGTGTCGGAATTTTTCTATGTGAAATATACTAATGATAGCCATAATCTCCTTTGCATTATTTTCCGGCAAGAAAACTCCAAGGCTGTTTTGTAACTCTTCATATATCAATATTTTTTTTATTGATAGTCTATTTTCTTTTGGTGCAGATTCAACAGCTTGAGAAACGTCTGAAGGATCAATTTTTGGTGCGTCACACGCTGGAAAAGGCCCTGGGACAAAAGAATGCTACTACCAACTCAACAATGGATAGTTCAATTATACCCAAAGTAAATCCTTCATTTCATGAACTATCATATTGTGCTTTCTTTCTTAGGATTTAGCACTTTTGTTCATACCAACAATGCTATTGTTATGTACATTACTACGGTAATATAAAAAAGAGGAACTTAATCAACTTGGATTATCATGTAGAGGTTTTGATTGAATTATGAGGCAATAGTACTTTTAGAAAGTTACTGTAACTCTTGCTATTATCAATTGATGTCAACAACAAATCATTAATCTCGGTCATCAATTGATGTAATCCACCACAATGAAACTTAGCCGTACCAGTAACTTGAATTGGAAATTACCTCTCAGGTAATAATATATTCTGTCTTCAACTCTTTTCGTTTCCTTTTTTTATTTTCCATCAAATTTGGTTTGAATGTATAAGCTAAACAATGTACCCTTTATGTGGTCAGCCAACCAAGGAACTGATAAGGGAGATTGCAATGTTGGAATTAGAGGTCATGTACTTGGAACAATATCTGTTATCCCTATATCGGAGAGCATTTGATCAACAAGTATGTAATGTAGCTCCTGCTGTCACCAAGGAGAGAAGGGTTCAACCCCTTATATCTCACTCAGCAACCTTTCCAGAAACTACAATGTTTGACGTTTCATCCCGAAAAATTGGACCAGAATTCCAATCTTGCCATTTCTCCTTTCCACGGAAGTCAGCTACCAGTTTGGTCACTGATTCTGGTGCCGTCACTGGTGAAGAGAAGCCTTGCCGTGGCATCCATCGGAGCCATTCCTCGCTACTGCACCGCTCTGTTTGTTCAACAAGAGTGTCAGCTTCAGCACATCTAGCCCGAGCTCTTGGAAAATGCCACACAACACCTTTGTCTTTTCATGAGGTACAAACAATATCATTATGCCCCCCTTGTCATAGCTATTTTCTTGTCATAATTTGCTATTTGTATTCACAGCATGAAGAGAATGGTAACTCAGAGCTCTTAAGCCTAGCAGATCATCTTGGAACCACTGTTGCTGATCACATTCCGGAGACACCAAACATGCAATCCGAAGACATGGTTAGATGCATGGGTGCCATTTATTGTAAGTTTATAGAGCAGCTTCCAGTTCATCATGCATTCTCATCTTCTCCTGCTTCATCCTTCTCGTCGACGAGTTCTTTTTCTCCACGGTCTATGCGGTATTTATGGAGTCCTAGTTATAGAAAAGAATTGACACTGAGTATGGGAAAGTGGAATACTTTTCATGCTGAAGAATTAAAGGAGACCTCTGGACCTTACAATCCAATTGTGGAAGTCTCTTCTATTCGCAAGGCTAAACGAAGATGTCGTGACATCGAGGATATGTTGCAGAAGTACAAGTGAGCTAATGACTAAATTTGTGATTCAAAATTTGGGGAATGTTTATGAGAATTTATAGCTACATAAAGAAGAAAAGAACAATGGTAAGAATTTACTTCTGAATCCACAATAATACTAAAAGAATTGTTTTGCTTTGTTCTAGATTGCTTGTCAAACGACTGGAAACAGTTGATCCAAGAACGATGAACAACAAAGAGAAGATAGCATTCTGGACTAATATTCACAATGCCATGTTGATGCATGTAAGAACCAAATAATACTTGTCACTTTTTGTATTTACGTATCCCTTTTCCTTCACTCAGTTGTAAATAGAACTTCATCCCTTTGTTTGACTTGTATAGGCACACATTGAATACGGGATTCCTTACAATAATATGAAAAGGGCAAACTTGCTTTTAAAGGTAGCTTAAACTTTCCTAGCGAATTACAGGCATGCAGTTTCCCAGCTTTTGTTCTGATTATAATGTTCTTCCTACAGATTATGTATAACATAGGAGGCCGAAGAGTGAGTGCAGACATGATACAAAGTATGATACTCGGTTGCAATACACATCCTCCGGGCCAGGTGCTTATCTACTGCATTTTATGACCATCTTGTTATTCTTCCTTTTGTCTGTTCTGCTGATGCTCCAAATGATCGTGCAGTGAAACATGTTTGCTGCTTATATCTCAGCTTATTATTAAGGCCTTCCTTTTATATTTCTGAAACTTGTTCCCATGTGTCTCATCTGCAACTATGGCCAATGAGTTACTTCATCTGCTTACTTAGATTACTGTGTATTGCTGTTATCACTGACCAGTGATCACACAGAAAAGTTATGAACTAAAGAAGCATAGAGAGCATTTAAACCATCAATTATCATATAACAGTATTATCTTACACTTGTTTCAGTGATTAAGCAAGCCATAGCATTTCTTTCTTCATTTGCAGTGGCTTCGAGTGTTGCTTTCCCCAAAAATAAAGATCAAAGATGGCAGTGAATGGGAAGGGTACGCGATCGAGCATCCCGAACCTCGACTGCGCTTTGCACTTTGTTCGGGAAGTCATTCAGACCCCCCGGTGAGCTTTCAAACTCAGTCTTATGCATGCTATTGTTGCTTCAACAGTGACCAATAGGAAGTTAAAGATGATACATATTTTCTTAATGGTGATTGATGAAGAACAACACAGAAACCATTTGTATCGAAATAGTTGTAAAACTATAAGGACGGTGGCGATGCTGTGATCCGCAAATTGATACATGTGTGCTTCATTTCCCTTCAGGTCCGCGTGTACTCTGCAAAGAGATTGTTCCAGCAGCTAGAGACTGCGAAAGCCGAGTACATCCGTGCGGCCATGGTCATAAGGAATGATCACAAGATTCTGCTGCCAAAAATCGTGGATTCGTTCGCCAAGGACTCGAATATGTCGACACGGGAGTTGCTCGACATGATCAAGTGCTGCATTCCTGAATCCCTGGTAGCCATTCTTCAGGGATGCCAAGAAGGTCGATCCAGCAAGATCATTGAGTGGGTACCTCACAATTTTACTTTCAGATACTTGTTATCTAGAGAACTCACAATTACTCAGATGAGATAACACCATCTACTGTGTGTACATAAAAAGAGTGGAGGAACACAAAAAAAGCAAAGCATGATATTGATTCATCGTGTATAATGTTTTGAGGCCCATGTCATAGGGTGAATTACAACATATGATTCTTCATCTTTATATATATATACTCTTTTAACTTTTTTTTCTGCATCAATCATCCCCAATTTAATCATTATCGTCATGAAAATCGATGGCTACAAGTATATATAATAGATAAAGTTGAAGCATCATACTTGTATTTATTCTTGCTCAGAAGATTGATAAAAAAAGTTATGAATTTAAAAATAATGTCATGATAATCCATGTCAAAGCTTCAAGAATGTAACATAAAAATGAAATGGAAAAAGGGAAAAAAAGAAAAAAATGCATTCTAACATATTTGAAAATTGTGAAAAAATGTTGAATGTCATTATAATTTTTTCAAAATTATGAAAGTACATGATCACTGAATAATCATTCATTCCAAATGATGAACTTTTAGATTGAGTTTGTCAATCAGAATCAGATCAGAACTAAGTCTTATTTGTGAAACGATAAAATGTTTAACAAAATTTGGGATGAAACCAGGAATAACATTCCATGTTGACGTGACTTTTTTTCTTTTCTTTTATCTTTTTGTTTGCACGACAATTTTTTGACTTTTGGTTTTATTTTTTTTTAATTCGGTTTTCCTATTTCATTCTCTCTCCTACTTTTTTATTTCTTTTTCATTTTCTTTTAATTTATATTTCGTCTTTACTTTTTAATTTAAATTATTAACATTTAATTTTAAATATTAAATTTAAATTTTATACAAACTTAATAATATAATTTTAGAATTTTTTATTTAAATTTAATAAAATATTTTACTATATTATATAAGATTAATTTTATCTTATTTATTAAGGTTTATAAAAATAATTGTTTTATGTTAAAACTATTTTTATCACTTTTATTTACAATAAGTTTATTTATCTAAAAAATATTATTTTTTTATTTTCATTTGATTCATAGAATTTCATATTTTTAGTTCATTTGAATACAATTATAATTAATTTATCAAATCAATTATTAATTGAGAATTCAAAAAAAAATTATGTAATTTTTAATCGCAAAGATCTTGCATGAATCCCTAAGAATATTCATTAATATAAATAGTTGATACTATTGAAAAAATAAAACTTTTAGGCCTCTTACTAAAAAAATTAGATTCTCCTTTTTAAAGATCCAAAAATCTCTAAGAATATTTCATTAATAAATAGATGATAATATTGAAAAATGGAACTTTCAGGCTCCTAATCTGAAAATATCAGGTTCTCGATTTCAAATGCAAAAATCTTGCACGAATTCTTAAGAATATTCATTAGTAAATACATGATATTATTGAAAAATAAAACTTTTAGGTCTCGTTTGGTAATTGTTACATGATCAAATTGGGATAAAAAAAATGAAGATTGGAGCCTGGATCATGTAAGCTGGAAACAGAGGTTGGCCGTGGAACCAACCGTTTTTACTTTTTACTTTTTTTATTTTACACTTTTGTCTTTTTGTTTCTTCTCTTCCATCTTTAATTTCTCATCTTTTTTTGATCAGTTTTATATTTTTCACTTTTACTTTGAATATTACTTCTAATTTACATCATTAAAAATTATTATATTAACTTAATAATATAATTAAAATTATTAATTACTCAGTTTTTTTTTACCATTTTTAAATTAAGTTTATGAAAATATTTCATTATATTAAATGTGAGAAT
Source organism: Pontederia paniculata (assembly GCA_001647135.1). Classification (NCBI taxonomy): domain Eukaryota; kingdom Viridiplantae; phylum Streptophyta; class Magnoliopsida; order Commelinales; family Pontederiaceae; genus Pontederia; species Pontederia paniculata. The sequence continues at coordinate 33,495 of LTAE01002535.1, read as the reverse complement.
AAAATTAATTTGACACAATATTTTATTATATTATTTACGAGGTTAATTTTATATTATTTAATTTATTTTGTAAGAAAATATTTTATTATTTTTTATTAAATACATAATAAGAAATTAGTATTCTAGATTTTTAAATTCAACTAAAATTTTATTTTCATTAAAACATATGTATTTTATCTTCTTTGTTCTCATATTTTATTCAAACACTTATTAAAATTTAGCTATCAAATCAATTTATCTTTATATTCTAATTTATCCAAGTATAATTATACTAATTTATTAAATCAAATTATTTATTGAAGAGCCTTAATATCTTATCTGAGAACTTGGTGAAGCCCATAACTGACTGCTACTCAACAGAAGATCCTGTTAACGGGCGTAACAGGTCTTCATGTTGCAACTAGCTGTCCAATCCAAAAGTTATTTTAAGGATCAATCAAATCCATCAACAACATTTTTATTATATTTTGTTCCGAAATCAGGATATTCGTAAGAAAACCCTGAGACTGATAAAAAGCAGTCTGCATTTCCTACAAACATTTATACCAATAAAAAAATACTGGCCAATTTAATTTTTTAAATAACAAAAATGAATCTTTGGCTTTAGAAGCAATAGGCTTGGGAAGCATAGATAATATGTTTTTTTATGGTATTTACATCAGGAAACAATGGACGTGGAAATATGAAAAATAAGATACATATGTAATGTAAGAGACACCGATTAGTTCAACTTAAACCACATTATTATGTAATACTTAATGATGTATTTTTATCTAATGAATAAATCGACTGTATTTTAATGATGTCATTGTGACGTCGTTAAAAATATTTTAGTCAATATCCATCATTAAATAATCGATGAATAGATTTTTTTTGTATTTACAACTCCCTCTCCATCCTTTAATTAATCTATTTGGCATGACAAAGGACCGTATTTCCTATAATGCTTGAAGCCAATAATCTATATGAAAATCCAAATTGACCGGAAAGAAAAAAAAAAAGGGGTTAACATGCATTGTGGCGTGGTTCTACTCTTCTAGATACAGTTTAGATATGTCGATATGTCATGGTGTGTAGAGTAAAACGACAGGGATTTGCCTCCTTTTGGACTGACTCATGAGTCATGACAGCTCCTTCATTGCAGCAACAAGTTGGATCCGCCCACCACCACTTCATGCTCGTACTCATCCATACAGCATGCAGTTATCTCTTAAGATTGCCGCATCGGATCTCAGCAGCTGACTGACTGTCTTATCTTGATAGCAATCAAATCCTCTAAAATCTTAAAATATACAAAGGCTAAGAAATTAATAGCAACCTTCCCCGCCTCAATTAGTTAAAGAATATGATATCCCAAATAGTTAAAGAGTTTAATGAAATTGTTACTTATTTAGATAATACTATATTATTTATCTGGTAAGATATTAAGTTTATAATATAAAAAAAATAAAAAATCTAACTAACATCCTATGATTAAAAAAATAAATAATAGATTATTATCTAAATAGGTAGCACCTTTATTTTTTAATTAAATAATATGATATCATGAGATCAAATAAATAGAATTACAAAATAAAAATAAAAAGATTGGCACATAAAAATATTTATTAACAAATTTAAATATAAAAATACAATAAGGCACAAATACAATAAGGCACATCAATGCTCAACAATACAAATTCGAAGCAGCACACATCTAACCCAAAAGAACATATGCCTACAAACAAATTATGACATAAATGAATATATACAGCTAAACTAGAGTAGTTTTACTTTTTATTCAACATTATTAATATTTTTAGTTCATTATCACATAAATTCACTTATTTATAAACAAAATCACAAATATTTTTTTTTATAAAAAATGCTCCACAGCTCTACATATCCTCATCATTCATGAGTTCTTTTCTTTTACCCAAATAAATTCTCCCACAATGGCTTGCGTCCCCTTGAACCATTATTTTTTCCCTTTGACAAATGCCTCAGAAATGTACACGTCTATACTTCATATAACTAAGTAGTCTATCCCAGATTTGAGTCGTGGTTTTTCCAATCATCCATAAAAGCCACGCCCACAGTCCAAAAGAAACACATGCCGTCTTTGCAGCACACGGTTTTAATTACCATACTCTTCTGTCTCAATTCTTCCTCAACTACTTGAGATCCAAATATCATCTTTATATGAATAATGTTAACATTTGGGGGGTCAATAGTCCAAGTGCACAATTGGCTCTTCCAATGCCCCAAGAGGCAGCGCAGCTTCGTCACGTCTCAGTTTGCAACTCGGAACCTATAAGTACCCCCCTGGACATCCCCTTTATGCCAAGCCCCTACGAAAACTTCACCAACCTTTACATAGATAGCTAAAAGAAAGCAAAGCAGATACGACATGGCCGCCGTCTTCACCGAGGAACAGGAAGCCCTCGTGCACAAGTCATGGAATGTGATGAAGAAAGATGCAGGCAACCTTGGCCTAAAGTTCTTCCTCAGGTTCTCTCTCTCTCTTTTTTCTGTCTGTTCTGTCTGTCTGTCTGTGTGTGCTAAGTAATTGTTATAAAAATCAGCAGTTCATGCTGTTTCTGAATGGTGACATGATGTTCTCAGGATATTTGAGATAGCGCCATCGGCGAGTCAGCTCTTCTCCTTCCTGCGTGACTCTGATTTGCCGGTCGAGAAGAACCCAAAGCTCAAGCCACACGCCATGTCCGTTTTTGTCATGGTACGCATTATCCAGCTTGTTCTTCCACAATTGCTATGTAAGGACCTGAAACTGTTTAAGCACTCATGTCACTCTCTGTGTGTTGCAGACTTGTGAGTCAGCGGCGAACCTTCGTAAAGCAGGCAAACCAACGGTGAGGGAGAGCACCGTGAAAAAGCTCGGCGCCGTCCACTTCAAGTATGGAGTCGTCAATGAACACTTCGAGGTAATTAACGAAGGGTAACTTGGAGTGTTACTTATGCATAATGGTAATGCCGAAGCAGCTAATTATGTTTTTTAAATCTCTGCTGCATGCAGGTTACGAGGTTTGCGCTCCTGGAGACGATAAAGGAGGCAGTTCCAGACATGTGGAGCACGGAGATGAAGAATGCCTGGGCAGAGGCTTACAACCAGCTCGTTGCAGCCATTAAGGAAGAGATGAAACCGCAGACAGCGGAGTAGAGCTAGTCCTTATGATCAAAAGTTATTATGATCGATGAAGCAATAAAATTAATCAGTACTGTTTCATGTTCCGGTGTTCCTGTAACTTGTTTAGCTTAATATTTGTCAGATCAGTTGATGAATTGTAATCTTACTTCAATCGAATGTTAATTCAGCTATTTTTGGTATTACTCGTCCTTCCAGTGTTGTCTTTGTGCAATGAGATTAGTGTTATCAACAATTCTAAAAGATTAATAGATAAAAAAATAATATATCTTTTTTTCAGTCATAATACTTGACCACTAAAATAATAATAATTTTTAATATGAATAATTTGAGTTGAATCTAATATTATATTAAATTAAATGTGTTATCAATAATTCTAAAATTTTAAATAAATAAAAAGAACAACATCCGAAAGTCCGGAAGAATTTTCGATACTCCAAAGCAAAGTTCGAGTTTTCGATTTGAGATTTCCATTGGGCCACGATAATAGTACAGTTACCAGGCCACGGCCCAAAATGAGGGCTCTTAAAAGCTTTCCTTATGCCTAAAAAAAAGAAGTCGAGAAAGGTGGCAAAAGTGCAAAAGTAAGCTGTAATTTAATCTCTGGCTGGGATATGAAAAGGATGGACAAATGCACTGTTGTACATGGAGTTAGAACATGAGGTTAAATATTTTTTGTTCGCAATAATAATTCTAAAATGACATCACTTGTGTCATCAAGAAGAACACTTGTGTTAGTTAGCGGTTACTACTTTGATATGAAATGAATATACATATGTATGCCTAGAAGGGAAAAGGAATTCTTCATTATATCCAATAGCCAAATAATACTTTTTTTTCCTTTTATTCAAATTTCTTGTTCCTATTGCCGAGCATAATTCCTAGTAAAGCAATAGAAAGTAACAAGCGAAAACTCATTAATGTTATAGTGATTTCTTTTATAAAAGCAAATTTAAGAACTCCTGAATTATTATATGAAATAAAGCTAGTAAAAATAAAACAATAAACCTTCTTTATTATATAAATCGTAAACCGAGTGACACAATTATAGTGTTACTTTTCTTTTAATTCGATCAACCTTCCGAAAACATAGCGTCCTGGGAACCGCCGAATTTGAAATAATTAGACCGAAGCATAATGAGTGGGTTTAACTATTCACATGTGATGGCCCAAATCTCTATTCACAACCTTGTTGCTTACTTGCTGGATTCGTGTGCATCCATGGACCATTACCAATTTTGTTCACAACCTTATTCGTAGTTGGACTATTATGCATTATACGGTATTTGATTGGAGGTTCAAGTGTAAACTTATAAGTTATTTATATTTTGTGAATTCAAATTTCATCATTCAATTTTAATATATGGTTATTCTTCAAATAAAATATTTTCTTCAAGAAAATAAATATGTAATCAAATATTTAACATCATCCATATTTGAGTTCACTCGGTGTGGATAAATTACGGGCTAGCACAATCATTTGATCCTTTGGTTAAAAAATAAGGAATAGCGTAAAATCATATTCTATATTATTAGGATCACCTTATTCGATCAAATATTCAAAAGAATAGTATGAGCAATGTTGTTATTAAAAGTTAAGAAAATAATTTTTAGGGTTTGTTTGGTAGCAAAATAAATTTAGAAGGAATAAACCATCATAGTATGCTTATATATTCTAGAAATTTTGATATTCCTATTTTATTTTGTGTTCGAATTGAAGAGAATTAACAAAAAAAATGTCTTTTGTAATACNAAAAGAATAGTATGAGCAATGTTGTTATTAAAAGTTAAGAAAATAATTTTTAGGGTTTGTTTGGTAGCAAAATAAATTTAGAAGGAATAAACCATCATAATACGCTTATATATTCTAGAAATTTTGATATTCCTATTTTATTTTGTGTTCGAATTGAAGAGAATTAACAAAAAAAATGTCTTTTGTAATACAACATTTATTGTAAAATTGATTATCGTTCATTATAATAAATGATAAAAACTAATTTCGTAATAATGGTTAAAAATTCAAATATGATTAAAAGAGAAAATAATGGAATATAAGCATTCTAGCTATTTTTAAAAATACGTTTCCTCTTAGTTAAATATTGAAAATAGTGATTTCATATTTTTTTCTAAATAAATTGAGGAAAATGAGATGTTGATAAAAAAATGCTTGACTTTATTTCGAAAATAGTGAGATACTCCTGAAATGAAACGAGCCCTCGGAGGTAAATTATTCAATCAAGTTAGTGGAATACTTTATTCTTTTTCGCGTCAATAGCAAAAAAATTCTTTTCTGATTTATCTTATTCGTCAAGGGAAGACAGTGGTAAGAGTTCGTTGAAATTAAATTTTAGGTGAAGACGAATAGATTAATAGTCTAAATGTAATCTTTAACCGTTCTACCCATTCGAAATTATAAAATAATTTAGCATAAATGGTCTCAATATTTTTTATTGTGCATTTATTGTAGACCATTAACTTCTAAACCCATGGTGCCATTCTCGTGGTACTTCTTTCAGTGATACATTAAACCGATTGATTCAGATCAGCAATGAAGAATGCTTTGAGGCTTTCACATGCATGGTTAAAAACTTAAAATGCCCACCCATTCAACTAGTAAAGGTCCGAAAAAACTATTGTAACCTTTAAATAATGCTCGTCCACTAAACATTTGAATATTGTACGCCCAAAAAAATAAAAATCATCCACCAATTGAATCAACTATAAAATTTCGAATGGCCGATTACAATATTCGATTTTTATAATAAATTGAGATGAATGGTAAAGTGGTCGATTTCGAATTCAAATACCTTATACGTGAAAAAATTTCCATTGAAGCCCCCGAATATTTCTGGACAACCAAAAAAAAAGTTAACTACTTGTCACATTTTTAAATACCAGAATAAACATTTGTCGATTTTTTTTAAAAAAAAGGTGTATACTTCATCCACCCATATTTAGGAATTTAAGATTAATCCGAGTTCGATTATTAAGATAAATTTTAACCAGAGAAAACATTTATAATTCGGACTACATCGATCATTTGTTCACCTTCTCTACTCTACAAGACTACAACATTAAAAGTAAAAAAGAAAACTAAAAAGGTAATATTAATAAGGCTTCTCTCCTTGTACATTGCCGTGGGGGTTGTAGAGGCAAATGGTCAGCGTCGGCCCGTCCTTGCCGCACGCCGCCTGCGCGCAGCCGACCTCCGCCGTCTTCCGCCACACCACCTGCGTGTACACCCCGCACTCGTGCCCCGCCGCGCACCCTTCTCTCTCTCTCTCTCTCTCTCTCTCACAGAAGGCAAAGAAAAAAAATCTCTGCAAGGAGTGATGAGATGCAAAGAGAAGAGTGGGGGAGTTGGGGGTTTTAATGGTTTCAGGGTTAAAACTGGAGAATGGAATGGGGACGCATGGCATGTGAGTTGCCCGTAACTGGAAGGACGCAAGGTGTTTGCATAATTGCGTGGGGCCTTTTTTTTAATGTGGACTTGATCAGTAAGCATATCGAGGTTTGGATTTCAATGACATGTCTGGGGCTTCACGTGTGCGCTGCTCACACTTGAAGATGGCTGTTTCTGAGCTGTAGTACTGTGCTGGAAGCGTACAATTTAAAGTTTAAACAAATGTAGCACGATTGCTTATATGCATGATGCAGCTTGCCACCTCTGAGATATATCAAAATAATAGATGTTAATAAAGATATGAGTTTTCTCAGTAGCTTATTTTTTTTTGCATAGTTAATAAACATCTAATCTTCTATAATATTAAAGAGATTTTAAGTATAAGCTTCGACGAAACTTTTATTAAAAATTAATTTTCTCATTTAATAATTTATGTTATATATATCAAATTTGTTAAACTTTTAGAATACATATTATTTTTAAGTGAAATGCAATCACTATCTCAACTTTAATTTATTTTGTATATCAATTTTTTGTGTTAACATCTTTATTCACTATAATTAGATGTGTCAGAGAATTGAAAAAAAAGATAACACATGCAGATATATCTTATATTAATTATTTTTTAATTGTAGAATACCTCTAATGCGGCTCTACATGTAATTTATATCTCTTGTGTTTCGTTTTGGGCTGCATGTGTGGATGGAGAGCAGTGGATCATGTGATGGTGTTCTCCAGTGAGGGAGCACTGGTGGCTGCTACAAGTACTGCTAAACTATTTCCTAGTCCTGCCCCCAAAAAACAAGAACGCTTGGCTTATATGCATATAATTTCATAAAATGATGCAGCGAATCAAGTTTGGTTGACACATTTTGTAGTAGGAGCGTGTCCCGGATTGAGAGATCGGGAGCGGAGCTAGTAGCCCCGAGTTCGAGCTCCGAAATCGTCACTTGGCCAGAGAAATATCGTTTCTGCTCTTTACCTCGACTCCGTATTAGTCATGTGCTAATAGCTGTGAACACCGGGGACTCCAAGTGAGTACCCAAAAAAATGAAAAGATGTAGCGTGATTAAATTTATTATAAATTATATGTCATTTCGCTAATTATTATTCATTATTAATTATTCAAAATACTCGTACAATATCGAACGGGGATTAAGTCTACGATAACAGTTTTTTTTTCAAGAAAAAATTGTCTCCATTCATCTCGTACTTTTCATATTTGAGTTGATAATCGAGCTATGTGACATGTCCCCTTAGCCTGCACCCTTCATGGAACTTCTCAACATCTTTTCTCATTCCTGATCAATCAAAATTACTAATCATCAGCATGTAATTAATCAGGATCAGCCAGAGCCTAAAGGAGTTGAGTAGTTTAGATTTAAGTCAGTTCAGTGAGGGCGACAGCGAAAGTCATCAAATTGGTTCGCTCCGTCTTTTTCTCTTTTATTCATATGACAAAAGCTCAACTTGATCGATCGGTTGGGCCACCCACCTAAGAGTTCTCAATTAATTTTCTCGAATTTGGAACTCCTTCTCTTGTTTGCCCCATACGCAAAGTGATCTTTGGTCTTCTCTCGACCGTTGATTTTAAAAGTTTAGCATATTGATTATCCAGTGTTCGGAATTTGGTATTATAAATATTTTGGATTTTAGGTTAAGTTAGGATTGGGAAGGCTCATATGATAAATATTATGTTTGAATATATTTTTTAAAAAATTAAGTAGAATAAATTGGTGATTGAAACTCATCGAATAACTTAAATTTGAATCCACTAATTTAATGATATTCGATGAATTATATATTTTTATACTCATTTATTCTTATTCTTATTTTTTAATATTAAATTAAATATAAGGGAAAAATAGACTTTTATATTAATTAATCAACTCTTCAAATTTATAATTTAATTTTTTTACCAAAAAATGATTTAATTTACTCATTATCCTCAGTCAATTCTCATCTAAATATAAATTTATTAATAGTCCATCATACTCTATTTCATCACTCTCCTACCGCATCCCTTTGTTACTAAATGTTCAAACGAAACCTAAATGTTACAAGATAGAGTAAACTTGGAATTCGAGGTAAATTTGTTTGTTTTTATTTCATGTTTTCTCATAAAAAAATAAAATGAAAAAGGTTTAGTTTTAGATAACATTTTTTAATAGGGTTATAAAATAAAAATATATATTTTCTGAAGATAATATAATTTAAAGAGACAGTGATAAATTTGACAATAAAATTTATAGTCGAGGATATTTTACTCTTTAGTGTTGGGTTATAGCACCTCACTAATCCGGAGTCGAGGAGGATGAGCAGAAATGATTATTCCTCTGACCAAATTGACGACTCCGGGGCTCGAACTCGGGGCTACTAGCTCCCGATCCCTCAACCTGGGACACACTCCTGCTAACCAGGTGTGCCAACCGAACTTAATTAGTTAAGGTGCCCTTTGGTTTCTTATAAAATATTTGTTATTATTATTTTTTATTTGAAAACCAAATGAAATTTACTATTTTATTAGCAAATCTATTACCCAGAAATTGGCGGTCTTTTATTGTTTAAATTTTAAAGACTATAATAGATTCAACAATAAGTTACTTTTTAAAATTTTGTCATCACCTCTTTTATTGAACCTTTTTTATTATCCATTTTATAGCAATTTTATAATTTTTTCAGAGAAAAATGAATTTTAAAATAAACATATTTTCAGAAGTCATCCAACATACGATATTATATAATAAATATAGTGTACTTTAATTATTTTTTATTATAATTTACATGTTTTTGTATTTGTTATTGCACTTTACATCGGTCCCTGCACTTTATTTCTCGTGTGGGTCTGTCCCCTTTCATAAACGTCTTTGCTTGAATAACTCAAATTTAACGTTCAGTCCTTTGAATAAATGATATCTTATCGAATTTCTGATCATTATTGCACGCAGTCATGTATCAATATCTAAATTCATGAATAAAAAATATCGAATTTAATTATTATTAGTAAAACTATAAAAGCTATAAGTATTATTGTACGTAATACTTTGAATTTTTTTTCACTTTATCACTAATTAAACTGATGATCAGGTAAGAAGAAACAATAAACATCGAAAAACTTAAAAAATTGATCCGGCCTATTGAATTTTTTAACGTAAACAAAAATCTAGGTGCTTTTAAAAATTCTAGAAAAACTGCCGAGTCCCATGTATGTAGCATTGCTTAAACATATATAAAAGTATTCAATTAACTTATAACTTATAAATACACAAATTATTTAAAATTATATAGAACACAAATAATAATATCAAAGTATATAACATGTTATTCTAGCCGACTTATATACTGAAAATTACTTAATAATATTATAAATATATAAAAATGTTAGGGATAAAGAAATTGTTTGAGAAGCTGATAAAGCACTCATACCTTGAAAAAAAATCTATCACAAAGTTTCAATTATTTTTCTACTTAAAAAATCACTTTATTCATCTCACCTGATCCTGGTAATGGAATCAGTATCACATTCACCCTACTCATGACCACCTTAACAGCAAAAAAAAAAAAACTTAAAACGGAATAAAAGAACGAATCGTGAATGCTGCCTTTGTGGTGCAGCTTCTTTTTATGCGATAGATTTAGGGATATTTTGACTTACTAATTCGATATTTGAATGAAAATAAATTTTTTTATTAATTAATAATTTTAAAAATTAAATTCGAAAATACTATTTTCCATCAACCATGTATAATATTCTATAATTCTATTTCGTTAATCAAATTTAAATTAATAACTATAAAAATTAAACTCTAGAATACTATTTTCCATCAATCATGGATATTATTCTATAATTTAATTGTGTTAATCAAATTTAGTTATGTAGTGTAGCCTTTCCATGGCTAATAAGAAAAATAATAGCCAAATGTTGAAAATGGCGGGATGTTTTGGGAGGACCGTATCTTGGGCCTTAAATGACCAGCCCAACTGTGTTAAGGCAAGAAACTTGTGGTTAAAAACTTAAATCATATTGTAAATTTTCGATTAACTAAAAAAAACATTTTGATCATGACAAGTCCAAACCACAAAAATATAGTTGCATATTGTTCTACAAATTAATCAAACATTAATTATTCAAGAGCATATTAAAGGCTGGTCTTTTGACCATGAGAAAGATGGAATGCTTTTTTTTTTATACATAACATACACATAAAATAAACTATCTGGTTAGATTGTTTTGGCAGAATCCATTTCCAACCAAGTACATGCTTTTATGTTAGTGTCCAATTAATTAATATTAATTATTAATATCGGTCTTCCAAATTGGAATACGAAAAATACAAAATTAAGTTGTCCATGGTCTCATGCTAGTAAAGAAATTCCATGTGGATGTTTGATTGTGTTACACATCGTAGTTATTCTTACATCGTAGTCAAATAAAATTGAATAATTTTTGAAGCAAATTTATAGTACTTAATTTCATATGTTACTGTGTAAACCCAAATTATATACACATACATACATATACATATATACATATATATATATATATTTATATTATAACACAACCAGGCGAAGGCAAATTTGACTTGGATCAAGGTTGCAACTCAGGTGGCTAAGGCCGCAACTCATCTTGGCTGGACAATTTTGACTTGATAAGGAATAGTAATGCCCACTAACCACAATGATAATGAGGAAATTAAATTAAGTCGGATATGACAAGTTTGAAGTACTTTACAAGTTTGGTTCCTGTATTGCACATGATCCATGGATCGCAGCACAACTTTTCTCTCATGCACCAAAAAAAAAATGTGCTTATTATTGGGGTGCTAAGGAGACACAAAGACACCTCTTATATTCAATCATTATTCTTTATCATATCATGAACAGACAGCACCATTGCATGCGTTGATGCGTTTATTATCGAGATCAATTAAACATTACTAACACACGTAGGTTAGGGAACAAATAGCTGTCTTGCTGGTGCTCTATCCTACCTACAAGTTTGGAATATTTTGGCTTTGTTTCTTTTAATCAAGGTTGTCTCCTTGACCCAAAATTGCTAGATCTAAACTAGAACAAAAACTCGACATATCAAGATCGAATTCATTTGATTGCTTATGCAATGCGACGATCTTTAATACATGACAATATTCCCATCAACTTGCAACTGATAGATTATATATGTGGTTGAGTTAAGGAATTGCATGAATCTGTCATCGAATTTGGATATAGTTGTCAATCTTCGATCTCTATATTTTGTTCTTAATAATAAGGTTACATATATAATTGGGTTCTCTAAGAATTCAGACAATCTTATGATAATCCAAATATTTGATAGCTAAATGATGGAACATATGCAATTATGCATACGAACAATCATTATATCATTCATGCATTTCATGGGAGTTGATCTCGTCATATGAGTTGTACTGTCCCAATTGATACCCCCGTTTCCTCCTCAATACATATGATTAACCCTTTTATATATATATGAAACACATACATTAAAAATTCCCTTTTTTTCTATGAAGCACAAGTATTGAACATCATCATAGTATCACGTACTTGTCAACAATGATTATCTAAGAATAAAGTGAGGACGTTTCTGTGAAGGTAATATTTCAACGTGACGTATTAAATTATTTGGGTTTACCATTTATTTTATTTTATAAATAATCTATTTTGCAGACAATATACAATCTCCTTTTTTCACATCCATCCTTTTAAATTTTATTAAAATAAATAATATAAAATATTCAAATAAATAATAATATAATATTTTATTAATTAGTACAATTATTATTAATGACTATAATAATATATTTGTTTTTATGATTAAATACATTATTTATAATTATTTCTATATATTATAATATTAGTATTATTAATTATAATAAATTATTCATATATTATAAATAATAAATAATTGATCATTAATGATTGCAATACGATAAATAGTTTAGAATAATAATTATTAATTTATTATTTTTTAAAATTCTATACTACTTACTTTATATATTTATTTGTTTGATGTATAAATTTTTTGAGTTTAGGATATATGTTTGTGATTCAAGTTCAAATTAAATTTATATAAATTTGTAGACTTAATTATTTTATTTAAGAGTATTTTTTTAAAAAGTTGTACATTATTTATTAAACTTTTTTATATAGTAAATAAGGTAATAAAGATTCTTAAGCACATTAAATAACGTAAATTATTAATAATTTAATAACTGATAATTTCTTCGAGAGGCAATATAGATTGTCCTATAATATGTAATGACAATACAGTGAACACAATCTAAATGATGAAATTGCATTAGTTATTATCTTGTATCAACTAAATTATAATGCATTGAGAACTATACAACTATCCACTTATATCTTATTTTTAAAAAAAAATTGAAACTTACCCCATTACTGTTGGACTAAATTTTCATTTTTTTTATTGAATGTTATTATTACCATGTATAAACTTAATTATATACTTGGGAAATTCTCATATAATGCTCTCGCACGTTTGTTTTTTTAGCTATTTACAAATCTTAAAACAATCTTATCGTATAGACATTTTGTAAAAAAAAATGATTATTTTAAAGTGTATAGTTGAAAAGGATAGGAATTCTCTATTTGATAACTACAAACAAAGATGCCAGAATTTTTTTTTCAAGATTTGACCGAAGATGCTGAATATAAATTTATAAAAATAACAGAAACAAATAAAGACCTTTATAAAATTAGATATTGTAACACCCGGATCCGTTAACCCGCAAGCTCACAAACCCGATCCAATGAGGGTGAGGAGTATTATAAATACCACCTAGGGGTGCCATAGATTTTATTATTCTGAAATTTTGTGGCCAGCCCTAGGTAGGAGATATCCTCCCTTCTCCTCTGTTCATGTTTTTCTTCTTCTGTTTCTCGTCCTCTGAATTTCTGTTCGACCTAGGAGAGGAAGATCCTCCATCTCAGCAAGAGAAACGTCAGAGAGGACGTCCCCGAAAGATCAAAACAAACCCAGAATAATCCGAAGGTATGTTCCTTGGCGGATTTCTAGTACATAAAGTAAAGTATTTAGATGTATGTGTTGGATTTTTCTCTGGTTCGTATAGTACAATATCGATTCCTACCCTCATAAAATGGGCTGTNGTGCGCGGCTGAGCACGCGCCAGGCGCTGTGCGCGGTTGAGCACGCGTCAGGTGATGTGCGCGCCTGGCAGCGCTGCGTGGGCAACAAAGCACGCCAGACGCTGTGGGGGCCTAGCGGCGCTACGCGTGACCAAGCACGTCGAGCACGGTGCGTGCCTGGTGGCGCTTTAAGTGCACACTGGGCGACGCACGCCCTTGAGGAGGCGGAGCGCGGCAGCGATGACGCGAGGTCGGAACACGACACGGGCGATGGCCGAACAAACCTTAGGGCCAGACGACGCGATCTGTAAAGCGGCAACACTATGCATCGCGAGCGCGGCGACGACACAGTACACGACGGAACACAACGGTGACGCGGAGCGCGCAGGCGAGACACGACGACACTGTGAGCGACGGACGACACGGCATATGGCGAGACACGATGGATGATATCAAAGCGCATCAGGCGAAACACGACTAGTGGCGCGAGACACGACGAATGATGCACAAGCGACGCAGAGCATGCTGGGTGGACGTGAGGCGCGTACGGCGGCGCAAAACGCGGACAAAGCGAACGAGATGGACGCGGCGGCGGGAAACCCTAGGCAGCACACAAACCATGTTACCATGACGCAGCCCGTGTTGGCCAGATCAGACACAAGTCGTATTTGATTACACGGTCCGCGTCCTTAACTCAGTAGATGAAAACTAAATCCTTGATTTTAATACCTAAGGACCTTGTTGAGGTAAGGGTGTAAGATTAATAACACAAGTAGGACGACGACCATTGTTTAGGAGTCGTTAGAGTTAATTATATAGGCGGGTAGCGTGGCTGCTACCTGGTTCGTGTTGTTCAGCCTGTTCCTGCTGTTCAACGAAGATGATTCATGTGTATCCTTCCTTTTTGGGCATTGGCCATGGTAGTGCACCGCTGGTAGTCGGCGTTTCTGAAAGACTCATGAGCGATTAATTAATTTATCCCAAAGTCATATGAACACATTAGTGAAATAAGATCTAAGATTGCTAAAGTGACTCATATTAAAACACTTATACTAATACAGAGTTTCATGTATCATGTCTATGTCCTAATGCTCTTCCAGGGTAGAGATATAATCCTAATGCTGTTCCAGGATGTGTTTACCTTATCTATATTCTGATGTTGTTCTAGAACATGAGATACAATCATGATGCTGTTTCAAAATATTGTTATATTCCCTGATGTTATTTCAGGGTAGATGTAATATTTAGATCTTCATGTTATTCCAAGTTATGGATGATTTTTTCCTGAGGTTGTGCCAGTGTAGAAGGTAGGTATGAACCTCTGATATTGTTTCAGGAGAGTATGACCTTAACCCTATGTTTAGAGCAGACTTAGAGTAATATATCTACTGTTATGACCATTGATCTGAGTAGAAAAGCCTGACTAAATGTTATCTTCATGTTGGTATCTATTTACTTATTTTATGTACTTGTTGTCTTACATACTGAGCGTTTTATGTTCATGGGATATTGTTTCTCCTGTGTTGAATTCTAGGGGTAACTAGGCTATATATGGTGGATTCCTGCTGGTGGTGGTGTGTGCGACAGCTGATGCTCATGGCGGATACTATTTGCACATAGATGGACCTTTGAGTCTCATTTATCATTCGGTCTCTCTATTTTCGATTTATTGAGTTGTATGGCTACTAGTTATAATATTGCGCTCCTTGTTGTTGAGAGACATGTAGACTTTTTATTTGTTTATTTCACATCTTATCTATTGGATCCTTTAATCATCTTAGTCTTATTTCATTACCTATTTTTATTTCACAATTTTTTGTTGACTAATCAAAGGGTCAAACATAGGACAAAAGGGTAGCGTCCCAAAAAAAATGCAGCATATTATTTTTCGACATTAATCATGCCATATAAAAATTAATATTTTGACTAATCCAATATAAATATCGAGTTATTGAATTCTTATCCTCTTCCATTAGATCACTTTCCGGCCGGAATTCAAATTTTATGAAACTAATTGACATCATATTTTCTTTTCGGTAAAAAATAACACCATAAGTTAAATATGGAATTTCGATTGGTCAAAGATAAACAATCATTAGAAAGAAAATATTGGCATGCCACTTGGCCATGTTGATTTAATCAAATGAGACTAAGGCGTAAGCTATCATTTTTCTCATTTGTTCTAACAGGAAAAAAAAGATAAATTAAATAAGTATGTAGATCTTAATAATTAAAATTGAATCTATATATAGCTAGGATGTGTTAACGTTAAGCATGTGTTGTCATTTTTAACATTAGGCATGCACGTACGCGGCATCGTCTTGTTAACAATTAGCCAGATCTCGTTGGGGCTCGTGCGCACAGCGAGGCAAAGAAAGCGAAAGGACGAACCACAACTCAAAATTATGAATCAATGTCCCCTGCATGAAACTTCCCCCACGCACTCACTCGTCACGTCCATTTTCGTCCTATAATAATTCTTCAATCCCAGCTCATAATTACTTTACGCCGATACTTTACGAAATGAAAGGAAGAAGAAAAAAAAATCTTTGCTTTCTTACTTGCTATTTTTAGTGTTTGAAAATTAAGCGAAACATATGATGTCTGATAAAGCTATATAATTATTAAAATATTTGATTATATATATATGATTTTTTTTATAATTTTTTTCTCGAATTATCGTAAAATTTTAAATTATAAAATTAGAGAAAAAATAATTTAATTTTTTATTGAATAATTTCGTCCATATATTATATTATTTTTATTTATTAAATAACTATTTTATGCTCTTAACTAAAGATATTTTTTAGATAAAAGAATAAAATAATAATTTAATAAATTATAACAGTATAAATAAATTTAATATCCAATAATTAGATAAAATTAATCAATCAATAAAAATTTAGATATTTCTATCAGATTTTATAGTTTAAAAATAAATATAAAATTTTACGCCAATTAAAAAATATATAAAAATAACTTTTATATATATACAAGTATATATATATANGACTTATTTCAAATTTTTAAATGTAATAATGAGTTATCAAACTTAAATTCCACTATCTAAATTATTAATAAAACTGCTAATTAGACTCTCCAGTCTTTTCAAATTTTGTGCCATCTGCCTCCAAGTGGCTAATTGCCCTTATATATCATATATTTTGTATATGAGGTTAACATTATCATGAGGAAGAACCAAAATTATCTTCAATGTCAGAAGGCTCCTTTTAAGTACATCTGTATGTTAGCAGGGATTGTTGTTGTCTAGTGTGCATACCAACATTGTTCAGACATGAAAAGAGAGAAAAAAAATATGATACAAGCTCTTGTATGAATTTTGGTTAAAATAATATCACTAAATCTTTTTCGTATACACTTACACTCTTCCAAAATTGTTCTACATTGTACATCATCTACCTGACAAGTTCTTTTAGAGATATATCGCCTTGAACCGACAACCCAAACGTACTCGTCTGCAACGTGCAGATCGAGTTTTCTGCAATGGTTTCTGTACATTAATTCTTTGGATGTTCGTATCGATCAACTACTCCTCGATCGCGGTCAACTCGGAAGTAAAACTGCGCCCCTTCCCTGCGCAACCCCTCTTGGAGTTGGTCCTCCTCCTCCGCTGTTCTTCCGCCGCCCTGTTGCCGCCGCGGCCGCCGCCCCCGCCGGGCCTCACGGTGGAGAACTCGACCGGCGCCACGGATCTCCTACTGCAGTGCCAGCTGCCGGACGCCACGAGCGCCGCGCTGGCCTTGACGGCGAGGGCGGCTATCTCGTCGGCGTGGAGCGGCCGCCGCAGCATGGCGACCGGGAGGATGAAGTACAGCTGTCCGGGCTGCAGCTCCTCGTCGGCATTGACGGCCGATACGAAGTCGTCGAACTCCATGTCGTCGGAGTTGCACACGAAGCACGCCGGGTCCTTCTGGAGCACCTGCGCGGCCTTCACCGGCCGCGCGAACTCCAGCAGCTTCCCGTCCTGCGTGATCAACTTCGCCGTCGTGGACGAGCCCGGCGCGACCGCCGTCGCCTCGCACGAGTTGCAGCCGCCCATTGTTCTTGTGATGCGCCGAGCACTTGTAGAATAATATGTGAGAAAGGTGTTTGCTACGCTTTATTGCTTTGGAAGGAGAGGATGAAGTAGGAGACATACATGTATATATATAGAGAGAGGACATGAAGAACTATTATTTTTTCTCCTTTGCTGTTGTGTTGTGGAGGAAAGAGATGCCAACCAGGACACTGTGATGTACAGGTTGTAATCGAGGAGGAGTGAGAGGGATAAGGATTTAAGTATGTGTAAAGATCCACAAATTAATTAATGGAAGGGTGCATATATAGCAACTAGAGATGCTAATGGAATAATTAATGTTAATTGTACATTAATTAATCATGGCTGGTTTGGGTGGTGAAGGACACAGTGGCTCACATGTCCTCATAATTAAGCACACTCTATTTGCCATTTTCATGTCTTGATATTTAGTTGCAAATGGCAAACTAGAAAACCAAGGGTCTCTTGCAGGGTTTGGTGGTGTGGCTTCCTGGTTTTATGCTTTTAGTGATGTGGAGGTGGTTGAGTGCTTGATGGTTTTCGAAGTCAAAAGAAAGGTCATATATAGCTAGCTAGTAAACATTTCCACCACCAAACTTTAACATGTTAAAGTTTTAGTCACCCACAAAAATATAAAAGAATATATATAAGATGTAACATAGAAATATGGAGATTAATAATGATAATATAAAAAATAAAATTTAAGAGACCATGAATCTTGATTTATATTTTTTAACTATTCAATTGTTAAATTCTAATATCAGTAGTTTGGATTTTTTGTTTTGTTTTTTGAAATGAAGTGTCAATAAACCACAATAAGCTACAGGTCTAAATATGGCAATGGTAGTTGCATTTACTTCAAACATATGTTCACACCGGCAAAGTGTCCATTTTTTGTAGCTAAGTACGAATGTTATTAGTATTTTTTGTCCTCGTTCAAGATAAAGCAAGTCAGACGTCGATAAAAAAACGCGTTTTTTCCTCCTCAATAACTAGTACTTAAGTAAGAATTTTCAACTCATTTACACTGTAAAATATCTTATTGCAGAATATGTGACGAAAAAGAATTCTCTTGATTGGGAAAAAGAAACAAAACAAAATAGTCATTGTTGTCTAATTTTCCCTTCGAGGTTGAAAGCTCATAAAAAAGTGAATAAAAGAAAACAAGACAAGTGAATGCATGACCATTTAATGATTGAATCACCTAAAAGATACGTACGCCTGTATCAACATATATATATATATATATATAACTTTTCCTGGTCACATCAATTAAAACTGTTCACCATTTCAGCAAGCTAACTCTCTGTATGCATTGCTGCTCAAGGTCAGAGTTCATGATGACTCATGCATTTCAGGACCCAGTGGAAACAGACCCAGATTTACTTGCCATCCCAGACAGTCTCTGCAGTCCTCATTCCATTAAATTCTTCCCTATTGCCTCTATTCCTTGT
Source organism: Pontederia paniculata (assembly GCA_001647135.1). NCBI lineage: Eukaryota > Viridiplantae > Streptophyta > Magnoliopsida > Commelinales > Pontederiaceae > Pontederia > Pontederia paniculata. Next base: position 14,311 of record LTAE01002535.1, on the reverse strand, counting down.
AAGGGCATCCGAGTCCACATAATATATAAAGTTTAGTAGTATAAATGTTAGTCTTATATTGATCACATATAGTGGTTTCAAATTTGATATAATATATGCACACATATTATATAATAAGAAAATAGTTTCTTTTCGATGAAACTTTTATCGTAGATAAAAAAATATGATGATTTTTTTAAAAAAAAGTTGTTATAATTAAAAACTTAATCCCTGTTTGGTGAAGGAATAAGTAAAATGAAAATTAGGGGGAATATTCCTTTTATGTTCTCTAGAGAAGAATAAAAGTGAATTATTCTTGTAGTGTTATTCTTAAGGGGTGTTTGGTTGATTTGTTAGTATTTTAACAATTAAATTAATTACTATTATAATAATATAATTAAATATAATATTTTATTATTTATTTTTTGTTAAATATAATTAAGTATTTATTATATTATTAAATACAAATAATTAATTAATAAATTTTTTGGAAGACTTTTTTTTCATAAAGAACAATTAAGTAAAGATAAACAACTATTAATGCTAATTTTAATTATAAAATTAATATGTTTCTAATAATATATTATTTATATTTATTTTATTGTTAATATAATATTAACTACCAAAATATTTATAATATTATATTAACACAAGTTAATTAACATTTTCCATTATTCTATTTTTAATCATATGTTATTACCAACTAATGTGATAATATAGTAATTAACTAATATGTAAAACTAATAATATAAAATATTTATAATTATTATATTTTATGAAGAATTTAATTA
>LTAE01002535.1:0-13261 GCA_001647135.1 Pontederia paniculata | reverse complement strand
ATTATAAAATTAATATGTTTCTAATAATATATTATTTATATTTATTTTATTGTTAATATAATATTAACTACCAAAATATTTATAATATTATATTAACACAAGTTAATTAACATTTTCCATTATTCTATTTTTAATCATATGTTATTACCAACTAATGTGATAATATAGTAATTAACTAATATGTAAAACTAATAATATAAAATATTTATAATTATTATATTTTATGAAGAATTTAATTAATCATAAAAAATATTAATTATAAATAATTTGTATTTATTAAGATAAATAATTTAATAAAATATTTTTTTTAGAAGAATGAAGGAACAAAAAAATTGTTCTTGCCAATGGCAAGAACAATTTGTTCTTGATTAAGTGACAAAAAATGGTGGTTTCATGAAAATAAGGTGGTTTTAAAAAAGTTGGAATATTTCTTATTCTTGAAGTGTTTGGATGAAAATGCAAGAACAAAGAGTTTATTCTCTCTTTATTCTTGTACCAAACAGGTTCAATAGAAACAATATTCTCAAATAAAAAAAATATTATTTCGAATTGAGACGGATGCCGACTTGAGATGAACATTTCAGTCAAGACTTTGTTAATTTTGATTTGCATTTGGATATTGGATTAGTCGCTTTAACACTAACATCATGTAACATGAATGGATCTTGACGGCAAATATGTCAATTAGTATAATAGTTAAATTAAAGGATGCATGCATGCAGAGAGACCAAGCGAGATGGACAAGATCTTTAACCTCCGACAAGGACAACTGAGAGGTGATCTGGAATGTGGGGAAGGAGCCCGGAAGAAGGATGCTCAGCAGGATTATTCTAAGTTAATCTCGTCTTCCCTCCTTACCCTCCCCCACCCCCACCCCTGGTCAACTGCTGCGATCGCATGGATGCTGTCAGTGCGGCAAAAGCCTTTGAGCCTTCGGAAGAGACCACGTTAATTGTTGATATATGGGGTTCACGTGCAACCCCTCACGTAAAATATATATCAATAAATCGATCAGGATTCCCTGCCAGATTTCCATGTCCCTCGTCCTCCTGCTGTTGCTGTTGCTGCTGCTGCTGCTTAATAATTGGTAGATTTATAGTCCCTGTTTTATGGGTACCATGCACATATAAGATCGATCGCTTGAATAAATTATTCTCCAATCATAATTAAAAAAGTAATAATACAAAGATTAACAAATTAAAAAGACCAGAGGAAAAGCAATTATATGAAACAAATGCGATAATAGCAAAGTTTAAAGTGCAAAAAAAAAAAAAAAATTGAGATCCCAAACTAGCTCGCTGACATCAGGCCCTTCTCATGGGAAGTTAATGTGTAAAGTAAAATTATATTGTAACGCAAAAGATATAATTTATACTAAAATTTTGAGATGTAGATATGCTAATTAAAATTTCACAATTGATTCATTTTTTGAAATCAATAAATAAAAAATAATTTATATGTAGTTATTCAGAGAAAGAAGGAGATTTGCATAATGAGGGGAATTATTGATTGTTAAGTGAAAACAAAAACTAGTAGAGATGGAGAAAATGGCGTTGCTTAAATCAGTGACACACTGATTATTAGAAATGAAGGTACCTTCAATCAGTGAGGTCCTCAAGTCGTTGCTTGGAATACTTGGCAATGCGTTGATCGAACTCTAAAATGGAAAAGTAAATAATATCGAAAGAGATTCAAAGTTTACACTTTGATATCATGATTAATATAAGCGAGAAAAATCAAACATATGTAAATTCAAATAAAATCAACAACACCAATCATGCAAGTCTTTGGTATAGTGGTGGAAGAGTTGGTTGCATGCCATCGTCACCAGTCTTCACATATCAATTAATAGAGTGCATCGTTGGAATTATTTCAAGCATTGTCTACTCAAATTTTGAATTTTGAAATCGTATATTGCATTAGCTAGGTTTTGTTCTCTTTCTAACACCTAAAGAGAAATTAAAAAAAAAACATCATTAACGATACGTAAACCTTTCTTATATCTAAATATGATTCACTGAGTAGGTACAATTTGATTAGCTGGAATTGGTCCCAAGATTAATGGATGTACAAAAGATGTCATTAATCCTGTATAATACCGATAGATTTAAACAAACAAAAAATATATCTTAAATATACATACATTGACATGAAAATCAAGCACATGCAGATTGCAAACTATATATTAAGGTGCGAGTCACAATCAGCCTGGATATTAAACGTCCAATGCCAATGTACACTTGTGAATTTTGTTTTTCTTTGGGTAGTTATATGCCCATAGACTGCACATACTCAAATGCATGCATGGTTTCGGGTAGCACGTCCATTTTGGGCAAGCTGGACGATGCATGGTTTAGGTCTCGAGGTATTTGGATCAGTAGTTTTTATGGTGAAGTGGATATGATGATCCAAGTGCTTGTTGCATATGGATGTAAAGTGGCCATCATCAACTTGGAGAGAGTGAATCAAGGCATCCCCACCCCCCTCAATCATATATATGTGACCACAACCTACCTCTTTTATAATGTAGTACTGTATGTAGGCCAATATCCATCATACTTTCCGCGGTGGCCTTTGCCTGCAATGCTGGCTGTTATAAATTCCTGGCCCTGGTTCTCAGCTAGCCAAGCTATTAGACGTACAATTAATCCAATCTTGTCCTTGGCTATCCTCTCTTTCATTTCTGTTTCTTCTTCCATCCACCCTATCTTCATTCATTGCAACTAACATTGAAAGCTCAAAGGGCCTTTCTAGATTGGCTAAAATATATATAATATGTTTATATATGTAGTGTACACGTAAAATACACTTAAATTTTTTTTAAATATATATTTTATTATAACTCATGTCGTAAAACCTGATATGGTCAGACCAATTGAACTGATTTCAATATCTTTAACAGTCCATATGTTGTCAAACTCGGATTGACACTTAGACCACTTTGCCCCTGTCAAATTCGATCAAAATCTAAATTGAACTACTCAACTCGATGAAATTGACCAATCGGATCATTTTTTTTTAAATAATAATAATAATAATAATAATAATAATAATAATAATAATAATAATAATAATAATGATACAAACTTTGAATTAAAAGTTAGGATTAAAAAATTATTATGTTATTATAATTAATAGTATATATTATCATATATTATGATTTTATAGTTAATTTATTATTTTATATTAATATATTATTATTTGATCCGACAAACTGATTTAACATTTCGACTTTATCCGTTGGACTATTTGGGTCGGGTTTTACAACATTGATTATAATCATGATGTAATGTATTGTGCATTCAGGGACGGAGCCGGCTAACACAATCTATAATAAAATTATTACAATAAAAGCTATTTGTTAATCTAAACATAAAATACACCATGCTTAAAAATATACTATATTTTACCATGTAGCATCTTAAAATTTAATATTACTTTTCAAAACATTAACATCGTATCTACGCAAACTCATTTTAAAACACTATTTTATGTATTAAGATGTGAAAAAAAAATAGAATTTTACTATTTTTTATAAATATGTGAAATAAACCAACTAGAATTAATCCTTAGACACTATAAAAAAACATTTTCTTGCATTATGTCATAGAGGGTTCAAAATAAGTTAGACAACAAAGAATTGCAAAAAGAGAAGTAATTGTGATTGAAAATAATATATGAAGTATTATTTTTCTTTTTCAATCAAATTTCATGATTGAAAAGGAAGAATGAGTAAATTAGTGCATTAAGTAAGAAATCCCAATTATATCTTCGACTTTAAATTTCTGGAAAAAAGATTGATGGATTAAAAAGTTGCTTGTACCTTGGAGGAACAGATTCCTTTAATTGTCTTCATATGTAGAGCTGGTGCAAATTATGCAGAAGTATCAAATGTGGTTGAGATTTCAAGTAGAGTCTGGGGACATTAATGAATACGAATGAAATTAAAATTAACAGCGAACTGATGCATATTTCATGGATCAAACAGAAGGTCCACAATCATGAATGTGGAGCCAGTTTGCCACCTGCAACAATCTTTACCGACCCAATATCGAATAATTCATATTATTTTCCTGAATTTATTTTGAAAAGTATATATCTACGGGTGTTTTCCTTTTATCATGATCAAGTGCATATATATATATATATATATATAAGTTTCTTCTTTCACTATTTATATTTATCTTTTCTTATATTGAATTTCTCTTTCTTTGAGATTTATTCAATTATTTAAATCACTGACTATTAACATTTCTTTTTACACACTTTTTCTATACATCATCACATTAATTTACTCGCTTCCATTTAGCCTTTTCATTTCCATTTTGATATCAAGCGACAACTCTCTTTCTTGCCAGTTATGTCATGTATGAAGTATCATCATATTATTATAGAACTCTCTTTCTATATCGGCATTGGACTACAGATTTTCCCCTTGCTTTTGCTATTATCATAATTAACGTTGGATTAATCTTGAAATTAATTTTTCTATTATAATATACTCATGTGACTTATTAAAACTCGAACCTACTTATTATGGAAAATTTCAGCTAATAAACTAACTATAAATACACACGTTATTAATTAAAAAAATAATTAAATTTGATTGACAGAACTCACTAGTAAAATATGTTTTAGAATCGACAAAAAATAGTAGATTCAAATTTAATTTCTAAAATTATGATATTTAACTATTATTTTATTCTTTATTTCGAACTTCGAATTAATCAGATGAAATTGAAAGGTGTAAAAAATATATCAACAACTTAACTAAACTAAAATATACATGCGTTGTGGGCGTGTCAAGCATCTATTTTAGCAAAGTTGCAACACCTTAATTATTTCGACGACTCCAATGTCGAATTGTAAATAAAGTGTAATCTTGTGAACCATATGCTAAATGCCCGAAGATGAGATTACTTCAAAATTACTCGCTTAGAAGTACAAAATGATTAATATTGTTCTACTTAATTATACTATCAATTTAATTAAAAAATATTATTATACTCTTTATTTCAAATTACGAATTAATTCAATAGCTCAACAGATGTAAAAGAAAAACATATCAACTTAACTAAACTGAAATATACACTCATCGTGCGCGCGTGTCAAGCATCCATTTTGGTTTTACAACACGTTAATTATTTCGACATCTCCAATGTTGGATTATGAATAAAGTATAATTTTGTAAACCATATATGCTGAAGATCTCAGGATGAGGTTACTTCAAAAGATTTATATTATTCTACTTGATTGTTGCTAAAATTTAATTAAAAAATTAGTATTTTACTTTTTATTTTGAATTTTGATTTAATTAGATGAGCCAATAGATATAAAAAATATATCAACAACTTAACTAAACTAAGACATACACATCACCCGCGCGTGTCAAGCATCCATTTTGGCAAAGTTGCAACACTTTAATTATTTCGACATCTCCAATGTTGGATTGTAAATAATTTTTTTTAACCATGTGCGAAAGGCCGTAAGATGAGGTTATTTCAAAATTACTCGGTTAGAAGTATAGAAAGATAAATATTATTCTACTGATTGCTTCTACCACTTGAAGGTGAATCATAAATTAAATGAGGTCAAAATCAAATTAAAAACAGTCTAAAAGTATCAAAATTAAATCGAAAAAATAGATAATCTATACGATATATTTTCATCTTTTCTTAATTAAAATAGGTCTTATTAATTACGATATTGACATTAGGTCAAGATTTGAATTTCCTTGTAGAAAAAATAACTCATCGTGAGTTTGAATTCAAGTATATGCACAAGCATCCGAAGTTGAAACAATAATACATTTCTCACTCTATAAAAAGTGTGAGCATAATATTATTGTTGAATTTTGATTTATATTTTTTTATCTTTTCAAAATTAATAGTATACGACTAATTTGATATTCGGATAAGAATTAAAAAAATTAAATTTTAATCAAGTTAGCTAATTCAAAAATTAAATATACTAAAATATAAATTTATTATTTAAAATATTAATTAAACTTAATTAAAATTTGATTATTTGATGTTCGAAGAGTAAAAAAAAAAATTCAATTCAATTGGTATAAAAAATAAATTTAAAAATCGAGGAATGGTGAGCGGGATTTTTAAAAGTAACGAACAAGGCGGTGAAGATGGAGATCCTCTTCACCAACTGCCGCGCGATCCTCTTCATTTATCCAGATATTTTCCTTCCCCGATCCATCCGAAGGGTTCTATTCATCGAAATGATTTCTTTGCGTTGCTGCTTGAATCGGAAGAAGCGATCAAGTAAGGAAGGAAGGAACAGATGGCGGTGTGAAGCTCCGGCAGGCTTGCGAAGCCGCCATCGACGGCGGCGGGGCTAAGCAGAAGGTCGTCCTCTCAATCCGCGTCTCCCAGAGCTGCGGCGCCTTGGGGCAAGGCCGGCGAGCTCGATCGTAGCATGGCGAAGCCTCGCGTCCTCGCCATCAGCGGTGAATAGCCTTCATTTCCCCAAACCCTCATTGTCCGTCTCATTTAATTGCTAAACGTATTATCTCTAAAGTTTGGATGCTTCATACTTGCTCCAGTTTCTGTCATAAGGATATGCAGTTGCTATACAATGTCAAATTTGAGAGACTTTGATGATCTATACATGCCTGACTTTTAGGTTCTTGTTCCTATATGAATCACACTCAAAGTTTAAGGGCAAAAATTGAGAGTGAATGATCCAAGTAGCTGCACCTTTATGCTGGTATTCCCACTATTTCCTTATTCATTTCCACTCTGTATTTCTTTCTAACTCATGTTTGATTTTTGTACTTATTATGCTGTTGAAAATCTCAAGTCATTAATGTTTTTTTTGGGATAACCATGTCGTTGCTTTTTCTACAATTTATATGCTTTAGGGATTTGATAATCTCAGTAGCCAAAGTGTCGCCCTTCCTCAATGGGCAATGCAAAACAAAGATGACAGGTGATTTTCTTATAGTTGCAGAACTTTATGTATATAGAGCTCATATCTCATGTGAATATTTTGTTTCGACCATTTTGGTTAGATATCTATGCTTGCAGAAATCATGTACTTATTTGCCCTTTCAACATGTCCAAGGAAATACCAGGTTGCCTTCCAAAAGTTGTAGGTATGGATATTTCTGAGATGGCTTTTTGGGCAAAGGTGCAGTTCTCAACTTTATGTTTTATGCATATTTGTTTTTTACACAATCGGAGTTGAAGATAGCCACATAATAATAGGACATTAAAAAAGTCACTTCATTAAAGATCTTGGCATACTTTAATCCTCAAACTGAATTATTTCTGTCCTCAAATCTGAAACAAACACCTTTGGTTAGTTAGCTTGTAATCCATATTGCTGTCGAAAACTCAAAATATACAGTATATGAGGATAGCTAACTAGGCTCATGATACCATTAGTTATGTTCTTTGAAGTTCTTCTATTTATCCATTATTCAATTAAGTATTAGGTTAAGAATTGTTGTTTAACCATATGAATTGTTGTACAGGAGAACACTTCTGCAGCAACCAATCAGGTGAAGAAGAAGATGGATCGGCTGCTTCACTATGTATCAGAATTACTCACAAGTTACTGTCAAGAAAGATCTCATCTCACAAGCTGAAGCAGAGAAGATTGAGGCCCTTCTTTGCACGTATGGTCCTTCACATGTTTCCAAGATTCATTTTGACAATTTCTTTGTATGTTCCACTATTTTGATACAGTTCACTTGTTTTCATGTGAATCTTGAGTTCTCTTAATGAACTGATCTTATAGACTTTTGCACGTTTCACTAATTCTGTATAGCTCTATTTTCTGAGAAAGTTAGGCTCCTTGAAATGTTACTTTCTTTTTTGCGACATTGTTTCATTCACGATACCTATATCAAAGATTAAAAGTTACATTAACATCCCAGTTTTCTTTGATTGGTAGGAGATGTTACCACATAGAAAGGAAAATTAAGAGGTTTTTGTATGCAGAAAATCATATAATGTTATAGAGTTAAAATAATCTGAATTGCCCCAATAATCAAGCTGTTTTGTGACATTCCCATGCTGAAATGATATGCCAAATGACTTTCATCGGCACAGATGTGTACTTGAATTCTTGCTTTGCAATGTAAATTGCAAATTCTTATTTTCTTTAGTTCGTTGAAATTGATCCAATTGCTATATATACATAGATGCGTATTGTTTTCATCAGTTAACTTGTTCATTTATGATGCAAAGAGCTTGTAGATTGTCCTTGTATTTTTAGCAGCAAAAGAGTTAGGACAAGCTATTTTCTCATAGAGATGCTAATAATCTACTTTCTGCCAACAAATGATTGGAAAATAAAGTTGTTCTTTGCATGGACTTACCTGACCATTGTCATACTTTACAAAAAGTGATATGGTAAATGATTGTGAGAAAACATTGTGAAGATCTAATAATCAAATATAAATAACTTGCATATGTAACGTGATACATCATCACACCTGAAAGCACTAAATTAACAAAAGACATGTCAAAATGATGTATTGGTCAGAAATTGCCCGAAATTAAGACTCTTTTTTCATAGAAATAAGTTAGAGAGAAGTATTTTCGCAAAAGAATGTTTTTTTTGTGTTTTGTGTGTATTAAAAAAGTATGTTAAAAAAATTAAAATTATTATTTATTTGACCTATAACATGTGGGATAGTGTGTTGTGGGGGACAAAGTTTTCCACTGGAAAGGGGAAAACCTTAACCCCAAGATGTTGTACACGTTTGTGGTTAATGGTTAAATTTTTTTAGTCGGCGGAAATTTTCTAATTGATAAATATAGGAAAATGGAAAACTGTTTTTTTGAAAAATATTTTCCTCCAAACAAACATTGTGTGAAATGCCTAAGTGCTTCACAAAATATTTTTGGCAAATAGTTGAGTGGGATATCTTGCCAACCAATTGTCATATGCACACTATAGGAATATGTTATTCATCTGTAAAGGATATATTTTCTATGCTTAGATTCTTAAAGAAAAGCCAGGACACAATTGTTTCGCTAGTCTTGTCCATATCTATAATCAATGATGTGTATGAAGGATTTAGCTCCAATATACAGATATGTTACGAGAATTAGTGAAGCAGAGCATTTTCTGAAAGATTGAAGCGTTAACTTCTGGCTGTCGAAGCAACAAATATCCATGCCCTTTTGGAAATTGAACCAGTAATTGAAGAGGTCTCTTCACATTTTATTTTTTTATTACTGAATTGTCTGACACTTTAATGATGTGCTTGTGTAATTTTACTCTTGCAATGGATCTATTATATTAATCTCCAGGTTGTATGTTAGACATTAAAAAACATCGAGGCCTGTGAATGGTTAACTTGTGCCCTGAAAAATATTGAAGCCTCAAACATGGATCCTTCCTATGTGAAACGACGAGCTGTATCCCTTTTTGTATTTCTTATCTTCAAATTATCATCAAAGAATTTTACTATCATGTATAAGCATCCAACTAGTGCTCTGCCCAAAAATGGTGAAAGTGAAAGAAACCAAATCATGAAGTTGATATCTAGATTGTGAAAATTGATACTTCTTGATGAAGATGTACCTTCATGAATTTTTTCTACAATTTTTTCTGCCTAAGCAAGTTTACAATATTGCTTTGCAAAATTCACTTTGCATGTTGTTCAATCAAAGTTTTCTACAGGCTACAACATATTCCCTACAGTAATGATTTATCCTTATTCTGGATTATTTTCTATCTCATGCTTGCTTTGTAATCATATTTCTGCAGGTTAAGGAGAAGCATGCCGAACTTGGTCTAATAAAATATACTTTTATTCGTCGAGCATCCGAGTTTTTGAGGAACTACTTTCCTAGTTTGATGGACCATATGCTAAATGGCAAGAATGATTTTTCTCAGGTGATATCTTAGAGTTCTTACTTGATAATTCATTTCGAGTTGAAAATTCATAGCAATAACTAAATCAGCAGGGACAACTGAAGAGACCTGATCTCTCAGATTTCAGGTACAAGTGCAGGATTTATGCTTGACTTCTGGAGCATGTAAAGGTTTGTTGTACGACTGTAACATATAATTGCAACTTTTTATGCAAGTATATCAACATGATCTCTTCGTGCTTACATTTAACAGAGTTTTGACAAGAATTGCCTGAGACCTTTGAGAAAATCTTAGTGTCATTCTCCTAATCTACTGCTTCATCGAGAGGTCTTCTATAGAATTATATATCTATATATTTATGGTCATTCTCTTTAGCTTAATCTCTGATTAACTCCTTATGGCTCTATCATCTTTCTGTATAAATGGTCAAATTGTAACTGGATAGTTCACTCATGGCTAATAAATCAACACTGTATCTTATAATAAGTATTATAATTTTGATGGCAATTGCCGACACTGTATTTTCTAATGCTTATAGGCTCATGAATTTGCTAATGAGCTTCATCTAAGTGTCAAGGTTTCGAAAGTTCCTATAGTTTGGCTTGTGGGTCCTGCAAGCCAAACAACAAATACTGCTGATTCTTCAGCAGTTTCTGAATCATACTCCAAGATGCTAAGGCTTCGACTGGATATTTAGTAATAGATGGTTAAGGATGGATGGGTTGGGACTGGATATAAAGGATTAAAAAAGAGTAGGTTGAGAAAGGTTATCATAACCCATGTTTGGATAATAAAAAATGATAAATGATGGGATAAGATAAGTCAAATTTTGTTTGGATAAAAAAATTAATGTATGGGATAAGAAAGAATAGTTATATTAAAAATACTACTTTGCCCTTTTGAAGGTAGTTGACTATGGAGCACAATTATTTACAATTCTAAACAAGTGAAGTGCCTATGTGATACAATAATGCACCACCATTACTCATTTATTTTTTATTTTCTGAGAGAGGAAATGACGGCTACGACTTATAGTTGTCGTCCTTTTGTATTAACTAAAAAACGAGATGTACAAGTGTGTAAGAGGGCTCCACAACTAGCCGAAGCATCCAAAGGAAAAAGCAAAAAAATAAGGTGAGTAGTCAAATCTCCACCCGGGAAAATGACTAGTCAAAACCCCACTCGCTAATCAATAGGGATACGTAATGAACAATGTTCTCTACATAGCATCGCTCTCCCTCAAAGATAGTGCAGTTACGCTGCAGCCACACTCATGATCATATATTTGCGTATCTCCATTGGACAAGCAAGTATTGCCTTTAATGTATCCGGATTTTTGATAAGATGGAGAAATGCTTTCGCCAAGTAAGTTGGTTCAATTTGCAATATTCAAGAAGCTTGTACACATCATGCTCTGGAATGGGTAGTGACGGAAAAGCACGACTGAAGACACGATCAAAAGATTCATTTCCTTGTTCTAATGCTGCAACCACTCCTCGAAGCACATCAGTATAGCTTGTAATGATAGAATCTTCTTTAGACCTACTAAATCATCCATGCATACATTTTCAAAGCCCTCGAGGATCACTTCATTTTGAGAGATAAGGTTGTCAATCCCATCAATGGTTTCCACATTCTCTTGAATATCAGAAATTTGATTTTGCCTCATTTCTCTTGGAGTTTCTGCATGTTCTCATGTTGTTCTATCATTTCCATATATGAGCAACAACTTGTCATAATTTGCAATAGGTTTATCTTTCAATTCTGTTGCCTTCGGATGAGCCTAAAAATAAAATTGTGAGAAACGAAAAGATAAGACAATATGATAATATCAAAATAGCATAAATAAGGATAAATGAAAAGATAATAATATGTTACAACAAGATTAAACTTAACCTCAATCAATCTTGCCCAAACTTCAGGCTCAACAATAAGCATTTTAGTACTTGGATCCCATCCAAATCCACTCAAGCTAGTTTTGATTAGATCAAAACACTTTCCAAATTTCAACTTCAAATTCTTCCAATGATTTTGAATATTGGATTTTGTCAATTTTTTGTTTAACCTTTGATTCACCTCAATCATAATATTCTTATATGCTTGACTTGTAAATGTCCCGTTCACTTTGTTCCCTTTTTGATATTCATGCACAAATGCATTGAGTAACACATCGTTCATTATGTGGGTTCCAAGATAATTTTTCCTTCTTGGCACCTTCACTTTGAGAAATTATTTTTTTTCGACATGATAAATCTGCACAAAAAAAGTGAACAATAACACACAAAATTATTGTAAAAAATGTATGATAGTAGGAAAGTAAGTCCATAATACTGATAATTATATGTTTGACAAAAGTAAAAAAAAATCATTACATGGTCAACAAAATATAAATAACACAACCATCACTTAACTTAATAAATTATCACTACAAGGTTCAGACAACATATACCATCTTCATAAAAGGATCCATAATAAACAAAAAAAAAATCTAGAATTGTTACATATAATCATTCCACATAGAAATAGCTATAGAATCTCTTTTAGTCTTCCCTTGAATTTCATCTTCATCATTGTTGGCTCGCGCATGACATTGAACTTCTATTTCAGCACGTGCTAGCTCGGGATCTACCTCATCAATTAGTGCTAGCTCGGGATCTATCTAGGTATCATTTGCCATCGTTCTTCCTTCTTTTTGTGGTACCCTACAAAAGAGAAATTCAAGACTTTCACTTCTTTGGTACCCAAACTAATTTGGGTCCATTTAGGTTAGTTGTGATTCTCTTTGGAACCCAAATCTTCTTCATACCTACATTACGTCTTTTTCTAATATTGCATTCATAAGAGTAGTGACCATCATAACCACAATGAAAGCAAGTAACATAGGAATGAGAAGTATGAGAGTGTGATGCTTTTACAAAACATATTCTTATCTTTCTTTGAATCAAAAGCACCATATACAAGTCCATATTTATTTGAAGATTTTGTTAGACTAGCAAGCATAGCATCTAACACCTTTTCTCCATTTGAAAACTTTGTTAATTGCTCTTACAAACTTGCAACTTACTTTTTCAAAGAATTAATCACAACTTCTTGTTTTTCAAAAGAACCCTTTAAAGCATCATTTTCACATTTTAAGCTTTCTATCAAAAATTCAAAATTGGTATTTTCATCTTCCAAAACTCTACATTTTTCGCATTCGACAAAAGAAATTTTATGCACACTTTTAACATCTTCATATTCCCTTTTTAAACTTTCATGTTTCTTTTTAAGTGCACCATATTTTCTAATGAGATTTCTAAATTCCTCGTGCATATCAAAAAACTCATCATCACTAGAGGAGTTAGAATTTACCTCATCTTCATTTGCCATTAAGCAAAGGTAAGCTTCATCTCCACTTGAAGAATTTGATGATTGA